>JAPKLW010000053.1:170769-238905 GCA_026898455.1 Plectranthus barbatus | reverse complement strand
CCTATAAACACTTCATGCTCGATTATTAACTAAAAACTCAAATAAATGCAATAAAACAATAAGAAAACAACGTGATAAGTGAGTCAAAATACGAGCTTATCACTTATCCCGGCAGTACCTGAATTGGATAAGAATTTGGAGGTTTACACAGAGACATCTAAGAATGAGCTAAGATGAGTATTGATGCAAAACAAGAAAGGTGATAGCTTACGCATCAAAGCAATTAAGACCGCACGAGATGAATTATCCAACCCATGATTTGGAAT
The DNA here is from genome assembly GCA_026898455.1 of Plectranthus barbatus. Lineage (NCBI taxonomy): Eukaryota > Viridiplantae > Streptophyta > Magnoliopsida > Lamiales > Lamiaceae > Plectranthus > Plectranthus barbatus. The sequence goes on along the minus strand of JAPKLW010000053.1, from coordinate 238,639 downwards.
TAGCAGCTGTAATCTTTGCGTTCAAGATTTGGGACACCATCCTCATGGAGTGAAGTGTGCCATATTCACTGATTATAGGAGTTTGAAGTATTTCTTCGAACAAAAGAACTTGAATATGAGGCAAGGAAGATGGTTGGAACTTGTAAATGGTTACGATTTGACAATAAATTATCACCCAGGCAAGGCAATTCAGTAGCTGATGCCTTGAGCAGGAAAGGAGAAGCTCAGTTACGTTGCATGCTTACAGCAGAGGGCAGCTTGATCAGGGAGTTTGAGAAACTTTGTTTAGAAGTAATATTGCTTCCGGTGAGGAAGAAGAGTGAAGTAGCAGCTATGACCGTGGTGCCAGATCTGAGAGAAAGAATTATTGAGGCACAGAGGAGGGACATGGAACTTGAGAAGTTACGCCAGAAATTAAGAGTTAAGCCAAACAACGAATACCAGGAGGCACCTGATAACGCTTTACTGTTCAGAGACAAAATCTTGGTGCCATGCAATGAGGAATTGAAGAATGAGATTTTAAGTGAGACTCATGATACGCCGTATACCGCTCACCCAGGAAGTACTAAAATGTACCAAGATTTGAAAACTAAGTACTGGTGGGATGGTAGGAAGAAAGATGTAGCCATGTATGTGGAGAGATGTTTAGCTTGCCAGCAAGTTAAGGCGTTACATCAATGGCCGTACGGGAAATTGCAACCGTTGGACATTCCCGAGAGGAAATGGGAACATAACACTATGGATTTTGTGACAGAATTGCCAAAGTCACAGAAAGGAAATACAGTGATATGGGTCATAGTGGATCGTCTAAAGAAGAATGCTCACTTTTTGCCGATCAAAGCGAATTACGGATCCGACAAGTTAGCCCAGATATATGTCCGAGAGATAGTCAGACTGTACAGAGTTTACTACAAGAGTTGGGAACCCGCTTGAATTTAAGTACGGTGTTTCATCCACAATCAGATGGTCATTCTGAGAGGACAATCAAAACCCTCGAGGACATGTTAAGAACAGTGGTCTTAGACCGAGGAGGCAGTTGAGAGCCAATTTTGCCTTTGATCGAATTCGCTTATAATAATAATAGTTACCAGGCAACCATCGGAATGGCTCCCTATGAAGCTTTGTACGGGAGGAAGTGACGTTCGTCTCTGTATTGGGATGAGGTAGGAGAACGGAAAGTAATTGGAACTGACGCTGTGAGCGAGATGATAACAATAGTTCGTCAGATTCGAGAAAGGATCAGAGAAGCGCAGAGTAGGCAGAAGTCTTATGCCGACTCCAGGAGGGCCGAGTTACATTTTGAAATTTGGGATAAAGTAATCTTCAAAGTTTCACCTACCAGGGGCATAGTGCGTTTTGGAGTTAAAGGAAAACTGAGACCGCGCTATGTGGGACCGTATGAAATATTAGAGCGCATAGGTCCAGTAGTTTACAGATTAGCACTACCCACGAGTATGGGCGATATCCATAATGTGTTTCACGTGTCTCAACTGAGGAAATATGTTTATGATCCGAGCCATGTGATTCGCCAAGAAGAAGTAATTGTGAGCCCAGACCTACGGTATGAGGAACAACCGGAGGCTATACTAGACTGAAAGATGCAAGAGCTCCGGAATAAGTCAATTCCGCTCGTTAAGGTGCTTTGGAGCCACCATGGGCGTGAGGAAGCGACATGAAAGCTTGAGGAAAAGATGAAGAAAAATATCCCGAACTTTTCGAAGCTATTTAAATTTCGGGACAAAATTTTTATAAGGGGGAGGGGATGTAATACCCCGTATGTAATTAAGCTGTTGTATTATTTAATCAAGTTATTTATGAGAAATTCCGGAAAATTTAGAGCGTTTATGTTTAATCGTTTGGAGAAATTTATGAAATTATAGAGTTGAGAAACATTATTATCATTGAGGAATATCCAAGAATTATTGGGAATGCAATAAGGTGGGATATGAATTATCATGAGTTAATGATATTGATATTGTGAAGAAATACATTTGAGGTGGAATTATTATGAATTATGGAGGAATTGATTTTTGGATGATTATGCATGAGAATTTGGAATTTTGTGAAGAATTTGGAGGTATTATGTTGGGATTCATGTATAAAGATATATAGAGCATAATTGGGAATTATAGGAATTTATATATTTATATTTATATATAGATACAATTATATTTATCATATAGTGTGAAAAAGAGAAATCATATTCATATATTGGAATTTATATCATTATACACATTATATTATAAAGCTAGAGAGAGAGAAAATCCTTTCCTCACCCAGAAAACCAAACCCGTCAGACCACCTTTCCGGCGTGATTCCGGCCAACTCCGGCCACCATTCGACGAGCCATTACCGTCATCTTGATGCTCGTTCTTCAAGCTTCGATTTGAGTACTCGTGGGCTCCGAGAGGACGAGGAACGAGAGAGATATCGAGGTGTGAAGTTGAGGTAAAATTTTGAGATTTAATTCGTGGGTTTTCGAATTTATCTTGAAATTCCGGCCATTAATCGACGTTTTAACCTTAGATTTGTGTTCTCCATCGTGTAGAGAATGTTCGGACGTCAAGAAAATAGGATTTTGTCACCAGAAATCGCCAGCGCAGCCGTGTGTGGAGGAGCTCCGGTGAGTGATCGATGCTAAATCTGCATACAAATTATAGCATAGGACAAATAAATTTATAATAACCCTAAAGTTGTCGAACCCACATGGATAGTGCAACGAGGGAAAATCATGTACTGGATATGGTTTTCAGATCTTTTGTTTGGGTAAATCAATTTTTGGGGTTTTGGGTTTTTTCAAAACAAGTAATTGAAGAGAGAAATTCAAATATTAAAAAGCACAGATTCCAGGGAAATCTACCAATCTGATCAACATGCAAGAAACAAATATTCAAACCCATAAAAGATAATTTTGGTGGAAAATCTATTAATGTGGAATTAATTCCTTGGTCGGGCAATTAAAACTTAAATTACTAATTAGTGATCTATCTCCTCTCGGTCTCAAAATACACCAATTAATCAATTTCATAAAGATCTAGATTTTCCTACAATTGAAATCTTCTTGGTCGGACAGATAATCAAAAGTATTAAACTCTTACTTCATATTATCGATTTTCACCTTTCGGTCCTTCAATCAATAACTAAAACCTATTCCAATTTTCATCTCTCGATCCTTCAATTAAAAATAGATTTGAAATAAAATCAAAGAGTTTAAACCAATAAAAGGGTTGAATTATTGAATCAAAACATGTATCACAGATGGAGAAACCCTAGAACCTGTTTAGGGTTCTAACCTAACATATTAAAGATAAACATTGCCGGGAAAGATAAAGATTGCATTAAAAAGTAAAGGTTCAACAAAAAGTAAAGAGGAATTCTAAAGAAAACAGAAAATAAAGGTTTAAAAACTGTAAAGGGGGAAGAAGATAAAAAAAACTAAAAGAGGGTTTTCAAAACTAAAAAGGGGCTCCCTAATTCTGAGCTGTTGAAGAGTTTATATAGTAGTAGGGTTGAGGCCTTGGATGCATATATTCAAAAGGTATGATTTATTGCTTCCAAATTGATGTATATCTTATTCCCCAAGCAATTCTCGCCCAAAATATGTGAAAATCTCGCCAAAATAGTCTTTCTCGGCCGAGATGGAGAATTCGGCCCGGCCGAGATGGCTTCATTTCGGTCGAAACAGAGACGTTTCTGCCACTTCCGACCCTTCTGCACAGTCTCACGGTTTTGGCCATACCTTTCGCATCCGAACTCTGATTGATCCGATTCCAGTTGCGTTGGAAAGATAACTCAAAGATTTTTCAAATGCCATGCTCCATTAGCTCAGATTCCATCGGTGAAAGATGTAGTGACTGTTCCTTTGAACATCTGCTACTTTCGGTACGGGTTCTCCATTGAATTTGGCCTAAAACCTGCGAAATCTTACCATGGCAAGCGTAACACCCTCTAATATACACTCATGCTTAGTTTATTCAAGAAAACGTACTAAAATCCATAAAAGAAAAGAAAAACAATGCGATAAGTGAGTAGAAAAACGAGCTTATCAGTGAGCTATTTTTCTCTTCCATTTTTCTTGCGTATTTTTGTGTTTGGAGGTTGGATTCGTGTTCTAGAGTGTCTAGGGATCTCATATATGTAAATGCATGTAATATCGGTTGGAGAAATCGCGAGAAAACACGAATTTCAGGGTAGAAACCGGCGAGTTCGTCGGAGAAGACGACTCGTCCCGAACGGGACAGAGGCATCCCGCTCGGGACGAGTCTCGAACGGGCACGGGTCGCGAACCAAGGCTCCATCCCGTTCGGGATGGGTTGATCCCGTTCGGGATGGCCCTCAGTCGGGCAGAATATTGTTCGTAGTCCATCCCGTTCGGGACGAACGAATTCCGTTCGGAATGGGCTTCGACCTTAAGGGTTAAAACATGATTTTAAGCTGATTTTCATTCCATTTTGGGTCAATTTAATCCCTAAGTTTAATATATGGATTGAGAAGCATGTTAAGCGTGATGATATGATTTAAGATGTGTTGGTTATGAAATACGAGTCTATATGGGGTTGAACATGGATGTTGAGTTATAAAGGATGTTGAATTGGAATTGAATGATAAAGACTAGGGAATTATATTGAGAAGTCTTGGTTATGAGTTGGTTTTGAATTCGATTAAGCTTGTTGTGGTCCTAGAATTGTTCGTCCTAACTTAGTGACCCTTGATTATTTGTAGGAGGTTGAGAATTGGAGAAGTAAGCTCAAGATAGCAAGAAACATCTATAACCAAAGCCAAACATCAGGTGGGAAACTATTTCAGTAAAAACCAAAATGCGCGTTTTCATTTTCAAAATGTGTTATAAATGTTTTCCTTTAAAATGAGACTGCTATGCATGTTTTGTGCTATTATATCTGTCCTCTGTCGTTCCCATCGACAAGAGAGAATAACTAATGAGTTTAGAACCAGGTTCTCATAACTGCGCTAGAACTCAATTAGTAGTATGGAGTAGCGACTCCATATGATTGGGAATTTGAAGATATAAGGTGGAAATTGTTTGTATTTGGATACGGTGATTGTGAATGATATTATTAAACGATCGGGTCTCAAAATGGTTTGCTGAGACTAGTGCACTTAGATGACAGTAGGTTGAGTGTGTTTACATTCCTGACTGATCATCGTAACTTGGAAGTCGGCCAACTTCCAGTTACAACACCGAAACAGATATGATAACATATAAATAGCACGTGCAAAAAAAATAAAACGTTTTGGATAGCGTGGTTCTTTTCAACAAAACCCCACGTCTATCTGTGTGAGTTGCATATCATGTTTTCTATATAAATGTATGTTTTTGGGCATGTTTCTCATTGGGTACGTAAGTACTCAGCCCCTCGCGTTATTTCTAAAACGTGCAGGTTAAGCAGCAAGGATGGGAGTTGCGGGGTGTAAGCTGATGAAATGGAGCGGTTTTTGAAGAGTTAAAAGATCCTGTGACATGTATCTTCATATACATGTCACCATCACGCTACACACACTGCTGCACCACTCTCTGAAAATCCCTTCCCTTTTGGATATTTTAAACTTTGAACTCTGTTATTAAATTGACTCGAAGTACAATTTCTTATTATTTACTTATCTTTTCATTTAAATTTAAGTCTTCCGTTTTATAATTTAGAGATGTGTTTGATAAAACCTGAAACATCAATGTAACGTGGCCCCAAATTGGGAAGGTCAGTTGGGGGCGTTACAGAGGACCATATTTCAATATTATAATTATTTGTATCGATTAGACCTTTTAACTTTAAAATTAATTTATTTAAAATTTTAAACTCTTAAATTTTATATTGTACAATTATTAAGGTGTATGTACTATATTATAGTTTCTAAAAACTCTAAAATTCAAAATTAAAATTAAGTTAATATTATTAAGTTATTCAATTAATTTGAGTTATTATTATTAAATGTGTTTCAATTTTTGATTGAGGAATTTTGATAAATTGATTGAATGATTAGCAAGTTATTTTAAGATATTATATATTTATATTTTTTAAAATAACCGTCTACTTACTATATGTATTAATTATGACGATTGACGATATTACTATATGTATTTTTAGGTTTTAGTTGAAAAGTGCTAGTGTTTATTGATTTTTATAATGTTTGTATAATTTTTATTTATTAATTAAGTCACCCATTATTGTCATATTAAACAAATTGCAATATTGCATGAATAGATTTATTTTAAAAGTGTAATTTCATATTCATTCAACGTTTTACTTACATGTTATTTTTAGAAATATATTTTTTTTGTATGGGAATTTTTTTTGGGGTTTGCTTATATATATATATATATATATATATATATATTGGCCAATATTAATTATTTTATTGCTTATTATAATATAATTGAGAAGTTATGTTAAATTCATGCCATGTTTTGTTTATTTGATAAAAAAAACCCTAGATCTAATATATTGAATAAATATTACTCCCTCCGTCCCATAACATTAGTCTTGTTTCATTCTGGCACAGATACCAATGCGAGTAGAGATAGAGGAAATTAATATTTTATTAGTGAGTGTGTATTAACTTCCCATTTTAGGAAAGAAGACTAATGTTTGGGACAGACGAAAAAGGAAAACAGGACTAATGTTATGGGGCAGAGAGAGTATTAGTTCATTATCTAAATTACCTAGATAAAAAATTCTAGATCTAATATATTAGTATCAATTAATTAAATAAGCAACAAATCTATTAGCAATATTAATAATCATTTATAATTAGTATTAATTAATATTTATTTAGAATTAGTAATACAAATTATTTATTTATATCCAAAAACTAACTTGTTAATTATAAATTATATTAATTACATACTTACCATATTTATTTTTAATTACCTGTTATATTGCATGTCTATATTTGTTAAGTAGTTTTGGGGGGGAATTTTTTTTGTTAGGGTTGTGCTTTTATATATATATAGATTGTTGAATATTTCACTAAAAGAAAAACTTAAATAGTTAGAGTTTGGCAAGTCCATGTAGAGAGAGAATGATAGAAATTCATGTAATACCCCAAGCTTAATTAAGTTTTTGTAATGATCAATAGATTTTAATAAAGGGAATTTCCTTTAATTGGGAAGCATTTGAATTTATTTGATTGGGAATGGAGAATTGATGATGTTATTGAGCTTGGGATGATTATTCAATTTCGATGGAATTATTAAGATTTATTTGGAATTGATAAGGTGAATTGAGAATTATGGGAAATAAGATATGATTTATCATGAAATTGTGGAATTGGCATTTAGATTATACATATGTATACCTATATATATATATTAGCATATTATAATACATATTATGTGAGAGGGGAAATAATATTGTAATAAGGTGGAACCATATATTATATTTCATACATTATAAAAAAAAAACTAGAGAGAGATAAAGTGTTCTTTCCCCCTTCTCTCAACCCCAAACCCGTCAGCCACCTTTCCGGCCAGATTCCGGCCAGCCCCGGCGACCCCCGACCAAGCCGTCACTGCCATTGGGTAGCTCGTTGTCCCAGCTTCGATTTAAGCTAAGGTGGGCTCCGAGGGGACGAGTATTTACGGAGATATCGAGGTGAGAAGTTTGGGTGTTCACCACTCTTGATTTTCGAATTTTGAGGATAGATCTTGTTATTTAGCCATAGATTTGAAGTTTGGTTGATTGCAATACATTCCTTATCGTGTAGGGATCATTTTGACACCGAGAATTGCGAATTTGGTCGCCGAAAAAGCTCGCCGCCGCCGTGGAGGAAGTTTTCCGGTGAGCTCTCTTTCACCCCTCAAATCTTGCGAGATTTTCGTGTTTGGTTGTTTTATTCGCGTTCTAGAGTGTCTAGGGAGCAAGAATATATGATTGCATGTAAGATCGGGCGGATAAATCGTGAGATATGTCGAGTTTCAGGGCAGAACCCGACGAGTTCATCGGAGAAGACGAAAGCATCCCGCTCGGGACGAGTCTCGAACGAGCAGCAGATCACGAGCGGACACCATCCTGTTCGGGATGGGTCGGTCCCGCTCGGGACAGGCCACGGTCGACTCCATTTTAACTCGTTGTCCATCCCGCTCGGTACGGACGAGTTCCGCTCGGGATAGGCTACGACCTTGAGAGTTTAAACATGATTTTTGAGCTATTTTTCCTTTCGTTTCGAATTATTTTCAATCCTTAAGTTCAATATATGAAATGGGAAGCATGTTAAGCATGAGAATATGAATTGATATGAGATCAAATGTGGAAATTGAGAGATGAACGATGTTGGATTGATTGAAGGGAATCAAGGAAATATGTTGAGTTGGATTGATTGCGAATTGGTTTGAACTCGGTTAAGTTGTCATGTTCTAGATCGCCTGTCCTAATTTAGTGATCCCTTATTATTGTTGGAGTTTTAAGAGGGAGAACAGTTAAGCTCATATTAGCAGGAAAGATCTATAACCAAAGCCAAACACCAGGTGAGAAACTATTTCAGTACAAAGAAAATGTGTGATTTCTTTTCGAAAACGTGTTAAAAACTGTTTCGTTTTAAATTGAGATTGCTATGCATGTTTTGTGCTATTGTATATGTCCTCTGTTGATTCCCATTGACAAAGAGTATTACTAATGAGTTTAGAACCAGGTTTCATAACTGCGCTAGAACTCATTTAGTGAATTGGGGTAGAAGCCCCCTTGTGATTGTAAATTGGGTGAACTGTCCCCATTTGTGGTTGGAATAAGGTGGAAATCCTCTTGTGTTTTGGATCCAGGGAATAATATTTAAACGATTGAGTCTCAAAATGGATTACTGAGACTAGTGCACTTAGATGACAGTAGGTTGAGTGTGTTTGCATTCCTGACTGATCATCGTAACTTGGAAGCCGGCCAACTTCCAGTTACAACACTGAAACAGATATAATAACATGTAAATAGTACGCGTGCAAAATAAAATGTTTTAGATAGCACGGTTCCTTTCAACAAAACCTCGTGTCTATCTGTGTGAGTTGCATAGCATATCTCCTATATATAATGCATGTTTTCGGGCATGTTTCTCATTGGGTACATTAGTACTTAGCCCCTCGTATTATTTCTAAAATACGCAGGTTGAGCGGCAAGGATGGGCGAGCAGGGGTGTAAACCGGTGATGTGAAGTATTTTGAAATCCTAGATCCTGAGATATGCATCTTCATATGCATATCTCCGCCACGTTACACGCACGCTGCTACACTCTCTGATTTATCCTTCCCATCTTTTGACATGTTTAAATGTGTGAACTACTGTTTTATTTAAACTTATGACTCGAAGTGCAATCTCTTTTGTTCCTAAATATCTTTGTATTTATTTAAATCTTCCGCTTATCTATTTGATTGAAGAAATATTTGACAAAACCTGAAACATCAATGTAACGCGACCCCAAATTGGGAAGGTCAGTTGGGGGCGTTACAGAGGTGGTATCAGAGCTGAGTTTTTAAGTTTCAAACAATTTTCAAAGTATCTTTAAAACTTCGAGTCTTAGAAGTATTTAAAATTAAAAGTCGTGTGAAGTATTCCCTCGCGTTTACACCCTACTCCATCCTGCGCCACCTGAGGTACGTTATAAAGTTTTAAAGTTTAAGATTTAAAAGTTTCCCTGCTTGCAATTTAAGTACGATTTGAATGTTTTGAAAACATTGTGAATCTTTTGAAAATGATTTGAGAAATTGAAAGAAACCAACGTTTTTGTGGAATAAGGAAGTTGGGTTGATTTGAATGGAATTGATTCTGTGTTAAGCAAGAGTGCTAACACTGATTATTAATGAAAGTGGATTGAAAGTGTTGAAATGGGAGAAAACTTTTGATTATTAAAGTTGTGAATTTCTATGAGTTGAGAAAGTTTTGTTATTTCAAAAGTTGAAAGTGATTTCTATTCGGCACCGATGAGGTGACCTTTTCTAGAAAGTGTGAGTTAAATTTGAATTGATTGAGAATTTGAAATTATTTGCAAGCAGTTGAACTTGGTGTTATGGCTATAGATGCACTAGATGAGCTGTAGTATGGTATATGTTGATGTTGAACTAAGGGATAATCCGGTTGAACTAGGACTAACTAATTAAATTTGAGCCTTGAAAAGGCATTGACTTGGTTTGGGTGATTGATGTGAGTTGATGATGTAAGGGTGGAGTGAAACGATATCCATGATTATTTGAACTTAGAACTTTGACTATGTTGTGAAATTGAAAATTTCTTGTGAACTGGAAAATCCAATAACTGGGTTGAGTGTGCAGAATGCACGGGGAGCCTGGCAAGTTTAGTCAGACTTGGAGTGTGTCAGTGTGTTGTGCGAGGATCCGAAGGAACCTCGGCATAGTGGATCAGAGGCCAGTAGCTGCCCCGAGACACAGGGTGTGTGGTATAGTATTTTGTTTGACCTTGAGACTGACCTTTTGTTGTTGATGTTGTGTGGCAGATGGCTTCTCAGGAGAGGATAGTGAGACGTTTCAGGGAGCGCCTTCCTTTCACCGAGGAGAACCTCGTGTCAGCTTTGGAGGACTACCTGGCGTTATGGGAGAGAGTACGCTACTTAGGAGTGACGAATAGGGAGGCAATGGAGCTGACGATGAACCTTATGCCGGAGAGATGGACTAAATGGGTGTTGTCGCTGACCTGATGGCATTGTGACAACGCGACAGGTACAGTGGGAAGTTATCGGCGTTTTATGGCAGATTTGATTCAGAAGGTGATTGCGGAGGGGAACCCTTCACCAGCATCTTCCAGAGTTACTCAGGCGTCAGCATCAGGACCTACATCGCAACCAAGGGTACGACCTGTACCGAGTACACCTACAGCAGCGTATGCGCCATTTTCGCCCGGGTACCCGCAGGGAGGGACTTATGATCCTTATGCTTTCGGTGACATGTCCATGGCTTCAGTCCAGTCTCCTACACAGTATCAGGATCCGATGTTGCCTTCAGGAGATCATAGACCACCTGTTCCACCGTATCAGCAGCCACAACAGGATATTGGAGGGCCCAGTGGGGTCAAGCCAGCGCATGATTCAGGATGGGACAGTACCGAGATGTGGCCGAGGCCGACTCCTAGCGGACAGGAGGACATGTTTGGTGGCCATGTCTATCTGTGTGAGTTACATAGCATATCTCCTATATATAATGTATGTTTTCGGGCATGTTTCTCATTGGGTACATTAGTACTTAGCCCCTCGTATTGTTTCTAAAATACGCAGGTTGAGCGGCAAGGATGGGCGAGCAGGGGTGTAAACTGGTGATGTGAAGCATTTTGAAATCCTAGATCCTGAGATATGCATCTTCATATGCATATCTCTGCCACGTTACACACACGCTGCTACACTCTCTGATTTATCCTTCCCATCTTTTGACATGTTTAAATGTGTGAACTACTGTTTTATTTAAACTTATGACTCGAAGTACAATCTCTTTTGTTCCTAAATATCTTTGATATTTATTTAAATCTTCCGCTTATCTATTTGATTGAAGAAATGATTGACAAAATCTGAAACATCAATGTAACGCGACCCCAAATTGGGAAGGTCAGTTGGGGGCGTTACAATTCATGTATATAAAAATCTACATTACTTTATTAATTTGAAATATTTTGAGGGGTTGCTAAAAAATTTAATTGTATTAGCCCAAAGCTGAGTGTAGGAAAGAGAAATTTAAGACCATCCCAGTTTTATGAGACTTTCTGAAAAATTATCCAAAAACAAAATTGCAAGGAGTCGTTAATTCAAAGCGGAACAATCATACTAATTTCAGAGTTGTCGTCCCAACAAGGTAATTTAACATATGTTGAGAATATGGATACTTTTTTTTTTTCATATATTTGTGCTCAAAAATTCAATTCATTTCCAACTTTTTTTATATAGTAATATATTTATATAAACTTATACATCTAGATATTTCCCAGAAGTTTGAATTCATAATTTCTTAATCATTGACAAGATATTTCACTACTACATCGGAGTGTGGGGACAATTTCTTTCCATAATTGTTATCTGGAAATGTCACACATTTGTAGACCTTGCATTTTGAAAATAAGAAAGATGCTTTCAATCTTGGTTTGAAACTCAATATCAGTTGGTTCACATTTTAAAATACAGTTTTAAATAGTTGAGAAATTGAAATTCAGACATTTGTGTGCCATGGCTTTATTTCTTGCTTTTCTGAATTTGGCCAAGATTGCCACCCCATTTCTTGAAGGCTGGTTCTTTATTTTCATTATTCAGACACTGTGTATGAAACCATATTAAAAAAACAAAAACATCTATTATTTGTCCAAACCTCAAAAAAAAAAAAAAAAAAGAAATAAAAGAATCCAAATGATCATCCTATGCAGAAACAAGACAAAGTGTCATGCTCTAGAGAAAGAGAAGTCTTGTTGATTAATGGCTGCAGGCGAATAGTACCCTTCTCCCTCACTCGCGTAAGACGACCAATCATCATCACTCTCCCTCTCCCTCACCTCCTCAATCCTCTCCACCGCCTCCTTCAACTCCCACCTCTTCTCCACGCTCCACTCGCAGCAGCACATCCCTATCTTGAGCAGCCTCAGCATCTGCCCCTCCCCATTCCTCCCCGGATTCATCTCCTTGTCGAACACCTCCCCCGTCCACTCCTCCCTCACCACCGAGTTCACCCAGCTAGCCAGGTCCGCGCTCTCCCCTCTCCCACTCTTGAGATAGTTGGCCGGGAAACGCCCCGTCAGCACCTCCAGTATCAGTATCCCCAGGCTCCAAACGTCGGTCTTCCTCGTCACTCTGTCGCTCTGCATCGACTCCGGTGATTTGTAGGCCACCATGAACTCCTCCGCGTGGTCTCTGTTGATCACGGGAGCTAGGGCATAGTCTGCTAGGAGGGGCTCCCACGTGCTGTCTATGAGCACGTTCGATGACTTGAGGTGGCCGTGGGGGAGACTCAGCGATGGGAATTCGTCGTATAGATACGCCATCCCTCTGCCCACGCCTTTGATGATCCTCAGACGCGTCGGCCAGTCTAGGCTGGCTTGATTAGGCCCTCTTTTCCCTGTGATTCATTTCAGACACATCAGATTTCATCAACATCATCATCATCATCATCATCATCATATATATTGCTTTCTTACCGTGGAGGTGGCTTGCCAAGCTGCCGTTTTCGACGAAATCATTGATCAGAAGCTTCTCCTCCTTCCTGTAATGGAATGCTAAAAAAGGCAGGAGATTGCGGTGGGACAGCCTCCCGAGCAGCCTCATGTGCTCGTGGAATTCGTGTTTTCCTACGTTTGACATGTGCTTGAACCTCCTCACTACATAAGGTTGGCCAGTTAGAAGAATGGCTTTGTAGGAAGAGCCGAAGCTTCCACTGCCCAAGACTTCTGCAGGTGCTCTCAGCAGATCTTCTAGCTCGAATCTCTCTCTGTCGTTCCTCACAAACTGAAGTTTTCCAGGCTCTGATTTCTCAGCTAGGTCACTGCCGTTTACTTCCTCTTCTTTTTTGAAATGATTCACTGATTTCTCGTATTTCATCGGCCTTCCTCTTCTGCGGCATAGTGTGAAGATCAGTATCGAGACTGCTAGCGCAGCTCCCACCGCAGCTGCTACTATCACCGCTGTTTTCTTGTACCAAGGCTTCGGACATGGAGCCAATGGCGCCCCGCATAAGCCCGGGTTTCCTGATCAAAACGACATCAAATCCAAATGCGAATTCTTACCAAGTAAAAGTATGTAAAGTTGTGAATTAATTAATATATAGTGCATGATTGAGGAAGTTGACTCCGCAATATTTGCCATCAGCTTGTGCACAACGTGCATGCAAAACATGAAAACATCCCCCAAATTATTGAGCAATTATTATCTCTCAAATATATTCTCTTCCTACACTACAACCATTTCTGATATATAATACAAAACATATATGATAAGATCATCAAGATTAATCATCAAACATCAAGAAAACTTGAGCCAAGACTTGTGGAAGCTTAGCTAAGAACTAAAAACATGAAACAGAAAGGGAGTTAAAAGCTGAAACCTCACCAGCAAACATGCTTGCATCCTCGTATCTAAGCACATCAGGAATGGCGCCCTTAAGCTTATTATTGGATACATTCGCCTGCAAACCCTCCTGCCAAAAGTCGGGCAATTTCCCTACGAACTGGTTATTCTGGAGCTTCAAAATCTGCAGCGGCACTCGTATCAGCGAGTTCGGAATCTTCCCGGTGAATATATTATACGCCAAATCCACTTGCCACAGCGCTTTCATTCCCTTGAAGGCATCGACATCAAGCTCGCCGCTGAAACTGTTGTTGCTCAGAAACAATCTCCTCAGCCTAGCAAGCTTTCTCATATCACTAGGAAATGGGCCAGAGAAGTTGTTGTTGCTGACGCTGAGGCTGAATATGGGCAGCTGGGAAAGCGACTGGATATCGAGTGTGCCGCCTAAGCTCATGTTTTCGAGCCTCAAGCCTGTGAATATACCGTTCTTGCAGAGAACGCCTGTCCAGTTTGATGTGTTGTTGAAGCACAAGGGATCAGCTGACCGTGTCCAGTTCTGCAGCTGATCTGCATTGGTAAGAGATTTCTTGAAGTTGATGAGGATATCTTGGAAGGCCGTGTCGTCAGATGATGTTGGAAGAGCGCAGACAGACAGCATGAAGAGGATGAAGAACCAAGAACGAGAGGTAGGAGTAGCCATGATCATGTTTGGGAGGATTGTTGTAATGATGGAGGATTAGCAGAGTTTAAGAAATGATTGTGATGAGGAAGGGTTGGTTTGGTTGAAGATCACAAAGATATTGGGATGGTGGGATTGCCAAAGTCAGCCAAAGGATTAGCTGTTCTTGGCCGGCTTTTTTTTTCCCCATTATTTTTAGTTTTTGTTTTCTTGCAAGTTAATTAATTTAATTTGTTGGCGAGTATGAATTGGTTATAACATCTGGAGTTTCGACATCTTCCTTGTAAAGAGTGATGGTTTTATTTTCTTTGCCTTTATTAGTTGTCATAATCTTTATTTGTGTCTATTAGCTTTCGACGTTTCTCCTCTTTTTTATTTTTTCTTTTGTATATGTTAATATATTAAAAGAGAATAATCATTATCATAAAAAAATAAGCGGGATAGTATATAACAACATTTTTTTCATCCATTTATTATAATATATTCAAATACTAAATTGATTTGGTAATTAATGGTTCGATAATTTATATAAATTTGATAGTTACAACTATAAATACTGAATTCGATCATTTTAATGAAATATGATATAGATTATATAAATTGTATTATTATAATTATAATTCAGGTATTTATATAATTTTTGGATAATGACTATAATTATATATGAAATTTATAAAATTATAGTCGTAATAATTATTTATATACAAGATTGGGAGTTTTATATAATCGAATCACAATAAATTTTATACATATAATTATAACTATAATATGAATTTCTATCATTATATATGAAAATTTTGGGTTTTTAAGATCTCATATATTTATGATCATATTTTTATATTAATAAAATATAAATATTATTGTTGGTCCCGAAATCAGAGTGCAAAACTGTGCAACAGAAGGTAATGTATATGTAGCGGAATTAAGTAGACAGATGCACTTGTTTAACTAAAATAGAGTATAGTCAGTTTTGTGTGTTTGAAAGAGTTAAGCTTAGTCATGTCCTGGTTAAGTCAGTTTCACATTATATACTCTTCAATACTTAGAAGTACTGATGGTTTCAAAGTTAGTTTGTGAAACAGAAAAATAGAACAGTAAGTAAAGAAAGCTGTAAATGAGCACACAAGACTTATAGTGGTTCATATCTCAATATCCTACATCCACTCTTCAGATCAAAGGTCTGGATAATTCACTAAGTTAGTACAAGCCTCCTTACGATCTATACACAGTCCGATGGCACCTCCGTCCTCCGGTCAGTTGTGGCACTCGCCTAGGAACTCCTTGCAGACTCAGTCTTCAGGTTGAAGTGGGGACGCACCCCGCAACCTCCTTCTTGGTGGTTGGATGTTTACTTATTCTTCCTAAAACTCAGGTGGTTGGCATATGCCCGTGAGAATCAGAATCCCAGACTAGGAAACTAACTGCTATTAATATGTCTCAGAAAGATATATTCACCAAGAAGAGTTTCAGCCTCGTGCTAGGAGAAGTTAGCACGGTGGGTAACTTGAGTCGTAGACTCAAGTCTCGTGTTAGATAACACGGAAACTCAGAGAGTTTTGGCAAAGAGATGGCCTGAACGATTGCCCTTGTCTTCTCAAGACTATCAGATTTTGAATTCTATTCAGGTAACTTGTTAAGGTTGGAAGGGTTGGCCTTTATATAGAGGAGGGTCTATGGCAATTTGAATTTCTATCCGTTAGACACATAAATCCAGACGTTAGACTCATGAATTATATTGTCCAATTGTAGCCCATGTCTTAGGTCTCCTTTCTGCTCTTCAGCATCAGTGTACGTTACACTAACTTTATATCAAACTTCTTTTCAGCCCGAGGGATCCCAGTTTGGATAACCTTGTACTGACTTGGGCATATATGAATGCCTGAGTCTGACTGAGCTTCGATATCTTTCGAAATGCTCATTCTTTAAAGGTAGAGGCTCTGATACTGACTATTAAAAGTCAGTACAACTTTGCCCTCATAATGACTTCCCAGGGTTAGTATGGTAAATCCTCATACTGACTAACCATAGTCAATATGGAAAACGCCCTCATATTGATTTCTCTTTATCTGTATGGAAATCCCTTGAACTGACTTCTCCTTTGTCAGTTCGGGAAAGCCCTCATACAGTCATACTGACTTCTCATTGTCAGTATGGTAGGACTTTAAACTGAGTGCTTCAACACAGTTTTAGGTCAAGGCTAGGCGTGATGATAGTAAGTTCTCGAGCATTCTCCTTGCTCGGTCTTCATCCTAAATTCTATTACAACTCAATTCGATCCTATACAAGGATTACAAATTAGAACTCTAGAAACTGGAAAAACTGACTAAAATAGCTTACAATTTTTGACCCATCAAAACATAAAAAAGTAATGAAGGAATTCTCTAAAAAGGAATCCTAACAATTTCCCCCTTTTTGGTGTGGTCAAAGCCATCTGGAAACTAAGCCGATGAGGTGAGGATAACTTTAGAGTTTTTACAGTTTTGACAATGTGTCTCATAAACTCAAAAAAGTTCCCCCTCAATTTGGACTTTTTACTTAAGATCTTCTCCTTATAAACTTGGAGAGATATTGCTCGATTAATTTTCTTTTGTCAGTTTAGAGCAATTAAATCTTAAGAAGGGAAGATAGTCAGAAGCTTGCTGATTACACTGGATTGTGTAAGTTCAGCGTTTGAAGAACGAAGACCTTTGTTGGACTAAAAGAAATTGTCATCAACAAGTCAGTTTACCATTTAATAATTCTCATTACAAGTACACAGATAAACTAACAAAAAGAAACCTATTACAGATCTATTACAAGAGCTATACTAGGCTGCTTCCGGTCTTCAACTGTTCTTCCAATTGACCGCTGCTGGATTTCTTGAACACCTCATCTAAGGAATACAAGTGAAAACGTTGATAAGTTTTCCATTGTTCCTGGATTTTGGTCTTCCTACAGTTCTCGATCTGGGAGGTAGTGCGAGGCCTCGCAATTTATGGGAGTTTTTCTTTTCCTTTTTCTCTCCCACCTCCTTGGTTCTTCTTCATTCGCTAGGATCTCCTTCACAAAATGTGCCTTTGATGGCAAGGAGATGAGGCGAAGAAGCTCTCTAAGTTACCATATCCCGCTGTTTGGTATGTCACTATGAGCAGTGAGCCTTGTGGATTTGTAGAATGAGACCACAATGGAAGAGGATATCTTCTGATCTTTTTACATCTGATCTGCTCCACTCACGCTCAATATTCTCATGTCTTCTGCACCTCCCGTTCTTCTTTCCTTCTCTTTGACCGCACCTAAAAAGGGTGGTGAGATGATGTCTGGAGGTTTGGGCTCTATCACCATTTTTTCAGATCTTAAGGGAAGATTTTGGTTGAAGACGAAGTATAAACTTGGAAGGAATGGTTCGAAAATGGAAATTGGAGAAAAATTTTGTTTCTTAGAGGAAACAAATGAACCCTATTTATAGCAGAAAGAAAGATCAATTAAGTGTGGTAGGAGTACCTTGTGATCTTTCGAATTCGTGATCTTCGGCGACAATTATGATACGTTGCCTCGCGATGCGCATTTCAAATTTGACTGGAGCGACGTGGGTAAGAGCATTATTCCACGTGTTGAAATTTGATTCATCGATGCAAGATATGCATTAATAGCGATGTAACTACAACGATTTTCTTTGGAATTCCAAATCCCGCCTTTTGAAATTCCAAACGGACTAAGAGTCAGTTCCTAAACTGAGAGTTGGAACTCAGTTTAATTCTGCATTCGTCCTTCAGAAATCTTCTAAGTACAAAAACCAAAACTTAGTTTCTCTCCATCAAGTCAATTCGGAGCTTGAATGAAGGTGTGATTCTGCTTCTTTGGATGCCTTGGAGATGTCTTCTTAGCGCATCGAGTTTATGAAAACTGAGAGCTTGGACTCAATTTTATTCAGCTTCATCCCTCTTCAACAAGGACTTCATCAATCTCCAGTATACCAAGTTTGATACAGAGTTCCTTGAATCTGGTCTCTAGGAGAGGTTTGGTGAAGATATCAGCCAACTGATCTTCAGTTCAGATGTACTCAACTGACACATCCTTTTTCTTGACATGATCTCTGATGATGTAATGCCTTATGTCGATGTACTTTGTTCTGGAATGATGAATTGGGTTCTTTGTGATGCACATTGCACTGCTATTATCACAATAGATTGGAACGCACCCAATTTTTATATCATAGTCAAACATTTGTTGCTTGATCCAAAGCACTTGAGCACAACATCTTGCTGCAGCTACATACTCCGCTTCCGTTGTAGACGTGGCCACTGAGTGTTGCTTTTTGCTGAACCAGCTGACAAGCTTGTGGCCTAGGAACTGACATGTTCCGCTTGTGCTCTTTCTGTCGATTCTGCATCCTCCAGAATCTGAATTTGAATAAGCATTGAGAGTCAGTTCGTCAGATTTTGGGTGCTAAATACCTAATAATTCCGTCCCTTTAAGGTATTTGACTATTCTTCTGGCAGCTTCCATGTACGACTTCTTTGGATTAGCTTGAGATCTCGCACATACTCCAACTGAGTAGGAGATGCCTGGCCTACTTGTTGTTAAGTACAAGAGTGATCCAATAATGCCTCTGTATGCCGTTGGGTTGACTACCTCGCCTTATTCATCAAGGTTAATCTGAGCGCTTGGGCTCATTGGAATCCTCAAGGGCTTGGTCTTCTCAGGACAAAACTTGCTAATCAAGTCCTTGGTATACTTCTTCTGGTTGATGAAGATTCCTCCTTCTGACTGAATGACTTGAAGACCTAAGAAATAAGTCAGTTTGCCCATCATGCTCATCTGGAAGTTGTTTTGCATCAGTTTGGCAAACTTTATACACATCTTCAAGTTTCTGCATCCAAATATGTCATCGACATAGATCTACACCAAGAGGATGTCTGCTCCATCGTTAATTATGAATAGATTGGTGTCAATTTTTCCTTTCCGGAAACTATTCTTGGGGAGAAACTGAGACAGCGTCTCATACCAAGCTCTGGGTGCTTGCTTCAACCCATAAAGAGTCTTCCTCAGTTTGTAAACTTGGTTTTCTTCTTCAAAACTAGGTGGCTGTTTCACATATACTTCTTCTTTCAGCTCCCCATTCAGAAAGGCACTCTTCACATCCATCTAAAATACTGTGAAGTTGTTGTACGCAGCATAGGCGAGAAATAGGCGAATTGCTTCAAGTCTTGCTTTATTCCTCACTATGCTCCCAGATTCGTTTCCCTTATTCTTGAAGACCCATTTGGTGCCGATAACTGATTGATGAGTTGGTCTATCTGCTAAGTATCAAACCTCATTTCTCTTGAACTCAGCAAGCTCTTCTTGCATTGCATTGATCCAGTCAGTTGACTTCAGAGCATCTCCAATTTTTGTTTGCTCTGACTCCTGAGATATAAAACAAGTTAGTAGAGCACTTCCTTGTCTCGTGCAGACTGAGTTGGCGATACTATCCAGCACGGCTTCCTTAGGGTGGTTTCTTAACCATTTTGGCTTCTGGAGCTGAGTAACTTCAATGGGTTAGACGAAATCTCCAGGATACTCAACATCGTCTGCTCCCAATACTGGAACTTGGAATAAGTCATTTTGACTGGGATCTCCTTCTCCCGTAATGACTTCCATATCCAGATTTCTCTCATTTCCTTGAAGCACAGTTGGTTGGACATCTTCAGGATGGACACTTTCATCTTCATGAAGGTCAGTTTGAGTTGGGGACTCTGTTCTAGTTTGACCATCAAACTGAGCTCTATTTTGATCTTCTGAAGTTCCCTCTTGATCAATGTCTGGGTGCATCATCAAAGATCCAAATGCTTTTGTAAGGTCGACTGCATTACTGGCCTCTTCATTTGGAACACTTGTGTGAACATCTACAGATTTTGTCTAAGAAACTTGACTTTGATCGTCTTTATCAACACTTTGTTTCTCACAACCATTGTTAAGAGCAAGATCACCAAGTTCCAGTTCTTTCAAAGTTTTGCGCACTAAAATAGATTCATAAAAAATAACAGAGCATGTTACTTCCACAAGTCTGGTTGTCTTGTTGAGTACTTTGTATCCGTTGTATGAAGGATGTCCATATCCAAGGAACACTCCTTCATCTGCCTTGGGACTAAAAGTATTCAGTTTTGACTTCCCATTGTTATGGATGTAATATGGTGAACCAAAGCACGAAGATGAGCTATAGAAGGCTTACGACCATTGAAGACTTCGTACGGGGTTTTGTGATGGCAGTTGTTAATGGCGCTCCTGTTCTGTGTATAGCATGCTATCATCAAGGCTTCTCCTCAATAACCTTCTTTTCAAATCTGCTTCTGCAAGCATGGTCCTGACTGCCTCCTTGAGTGTCCTATTTCTCCGTTCAGCAAATTCGTTCTGCTGAGGTGTCCTCAGAGATGACTTTTCATGAGCAATGCCAGCTTCAGCGTAAAAATCCATCTGTGAACCGTTGAAAAACTCAGTCCCGTTGTCAGATCTGATTCTTTTTACGGTGACTCCTTTGCTATAATGGAGAGGCGATCAAGGTAATGGAAGCAAGATTCAACACCATTGTTAGCGAGCTCAAAGCTCTGGATATAATATACTCAAATGCTGACCTGAATGCAAAGATTCTATCCAAAATGCCAAAAGAAGACTGCTTTGTAAGAACCACTGCTCTCAAAGAAAAAGATCTGTAAAAAATGACGACGAAGAAGTTGTTCGCTCAGCTTCAAGCCCACGAGTGGATATACAAATAATGAACAAGAATGAGGCCATCAGAGCACCCAGCTTGTCAGGCCCACAGGCTGAGGATGCAGCCAACTTCGTCAAAAGGGATTCCAATTAGAAGACCAAGAAGACTTTCCGGACTGACCAACCAACTGGCCAGTCCAGCTCACAATAGAAGGATATCCTATCCACATCAGGATCTTAATTAAAGTAATGTTAAAGCTCCATCACCGAGCTTGAAGAACAGATGAGGAGACTGTCCAAACTCCTTGAGAAAGCAAAAGGTGTTCGTGAAGTGAACACCCAGGTCCTGCTTCCAATGTAATTCCTCTAACACCTTAAGTTTGAGTGTCCGCTGGTGGACAAGGAGGATCGTGAGCACCTGAAGAAGATATTAAAATGAAGAGCATCGAAGGACGTGGCCCAAGCCATGCTCACAAGGACAAAAGTACCCGATATCCCGGACCATGATAATGATTACTACTCGTCCAATAATGAGTCTGAAGAAGAACTATGTGTTGGAAATGCAAGGTGCTCCTATATCTATTGCTTGCTGAAGGATGCCTTGTCCTTCAGTCCACAAGATCACTCGCTTGTTCCATTGTTCGTCTTTCACTTCGCAGCTCCTCGGAGTGTGGGCACACCACACAGCCTCCTCATCGCTGGAATAGGGTCTTTATAGTTCACCCTTGAACTGTCAGCTTGGCAACAAGATCGACTGTAAAAGTCAAAGTATAGATCGTATTTGACTTATGTATTCTTTCTTGGAGAGAAAGAATACCAAGAAATAAAAAAATAGATATTGTGAGTCTTGTGTTCACAGGAGTGACTCACCAAAAGCTTTAAATGCCTCGAATGTTTGAGTCATAAATATGACAGAGTTTTGGCTCTTTGAAAATCACTAGTTTGGTATGTGAATCTCTTGAATTCCTCTGCTTTATAGGTGGAGGTCTTAAGATTTGAATCTTTAGATCCGTTAGAGACAGATTGGATGTTGTCCAATTGGAAGTCTCTGTTCACTGTAGTGAACAACGGGTAGGTAGGTGCTTTTCCAGAAATCCCCAGACTGGTGTCACAAGTCAGATCGTCAATCCTCAGACTAGTAAGTTTGAGACTGGCGAGTTCCAAACTGGTCAATCCCAAACTGGTGAGTTCCAAGATGGATGAGGTCCCAAACTTGTCAGTCCCATATTGATGGAACTCAGAATGATTAGTCTCATACTAACTTTTCCAGTCTCTTCTAGTCTTTCGCGCATCCAGACTGATTCTTCAGTCCGTCTTCGATTCAGCTCTAGCTTACGACTCGATAATAAAGACTTTACAGGACTTTGCATTTTGAAACCAAAACTGGAACTTAATTTAGAGACTTACTAAGGTGAATTTTACACTTTGACCCACCAAAACACAAAAGATAAGGAAATTTCTAACAAATTTCCTAACATTTTCCCCCGTTTTGATGTAGTCAAAGCCATCTAACTCACTGTGCTATCAAACGTTGATCATGAGCAGTTCTGACTTTTTGAGTTTTTACAAATGTTATCTATTAAGCTACAAACTCATGGAAAGTTCCCCCTTAGACTCAACTTATTCTACTTAAGAATCTCCAGTGCTCGGGTAGTGCTGGGGCTGACTGTCTTGTTCTTAAAAGAGGCCTTTGTCTGCTTTCCTTGCAGGCATGCCTTGTAGAATCCTTCCTTCTTGAACACACCTTGGGGCAATCCTTCTACTAGATCATGCTTGTATAGATTATTTATGGTCTTGAAGTTCAAGTGGTTCAATCTCTTGTGCCACAGCCAGTTCGTCCCCATGGAACTGGTAGCCATGAAGCATGACCTTTGGAAGCGTGACTGGCAGAGGAATTTGCAAAGGTGGACTTTATATTGCAGACTCATGCTCAACAACTAATCTTATGCCTTCCTTTAGTTGAGATCCTAGTGTAGATGGGTCTCCTTCAGTTGAGAGCTGGACTGGCCTACAGGTCGGTCAATCTGGAAGGTCTTTTTGGGTTTCTACTTAGAGTCCCTCTTGACAAAATAAGGTGCATCTTCAGCTTGGGGCCCTGGAGAGCTGGATGCTCTTATGGCCTCATTCTTGTTCACCATCTGAATATCCCACTCGTGGGCTTGAAGTTGGGCAAACAATTATTTCAATGCGATTGTCTTGACGAACCAATCCTCTTTGGGAATCTTGGATAGAATTTTTGCGTTAAGGTCGGCGTTTGAGTAGATTCTATCCCAATGCTTTGAGCTCAGTGACAATGGTGTTAAATCGTGCCTCCATCAATTTAATGGACTCTCCAGGTTGTATTTGAAATGATTCATATTTGTCGACACACACCTGCAGCTTGTTCCTTTTCATCTGGTCAGTTTCTTGGCACAGTGTGTTGAGGTAGTCTCATACCTCCTTCACACTATCAAATTGCATGACCTCCTCAATCAGGGAGTCTGGTAAGGAAGATAGAATAACTTCATGGGCGAAGGAGTCGATCCGGTTTCGCCTCTTGTCCTTGGAACTCCATTCTTCGTATGATTTTTCCACGATTTTGGGGCCGTCAAATCCTAGGGATGGAAGGACCATAGTGATCTTAATTGGTCCTTTTTCTAGTATATCCACCATTTTCGGATGGAGACTTTTGAGCTGAATGGAAGACCGCTTGTTCCATATGGCGTACTTCTAAGCACTGTACTGAGGTAGCTTCAGGATATTTATAATGAATATAATGTACCTGAGCTAAGACAAGAAAAGATGTGCATGGAAAGGATCTCGGTCCTAAGCGACTTCAAAATGACCAGCCTGGAAGGACTGACTGCTCTGATACCACTTGTTGGTCCCAGTTTTTTCATAGTAAGTTTAGTTGCACAGCAGAAATATGTTAATGATGGTACTTGCACTTATCCAAACTGAATGTCAGTCTCAGTTTGGTTATCAAAGTTCAGTATACGATTTAAGTCCGAACAGTCTTTAGTTTCAGTTTCAGTCTATACTTCAACACTTGAGTGTTGAGTTTTAAAGCATATAAACTGATAAAACTTCAAGCAGTAAAAGGACAAGGATTTATAGCTGTTATACCAGGGATCGAGCCATTGATTGTAATGGTGGCTCGAGTGGCACCTCGAGTAGTTCGATCAAGTAAAAGCAGAAATGATCCGTTAAGAGCTTCATGATGCATAAGGACAGGCAAAGATACAAAGAAGGAAATGAGATAAATCAGCCAATAAAGCATCCATCAAGGGATCTCCATTCGAGAATCAAGGGACCGTTGATATTCTCTTGATATATCTCATCTATGTATAGAAAACATCAGTCTAACTTCTAAATTGTATCACCTACTATGTATATCTTCCTCACTCTTATATAAGAGAGAAAAAAGATATAGAATGGGGTGGATATTCTTTAATGAAAAGAGACTTTCAGTTGTTTCAAGTTCAGTCTCCATATTCAAGTACTCTTTCAATTTCATTCGAACAAATACAAGAAACAACAATTGGCACCGTCTGTGGGAATTGAAAGAAGGAACGAGAATGGATAGATCAGGAAGTGAAAGAGGAGAAACTCTTGGTGAAGGGGATTCTACAATGAATAGAAATGTGTTTGAAGAACACATAAGGAGGATGCAAGAAGAAATGGAGCATTTGAAGGAGCAGAACCGACGAGTAACTCTGGACGCAGAGAGGTTGAGGGAACATCTAGCGATATTTCAAGAGCAGAGCAGGGTGGAGGCAACCGACGAAGAACACCTCGAGACACACTCGGAAAATAGTTACCGTTCCATTACTCGAGACACCAATATTGCGAAGGACGAAAGAGTGAAGAATCTCGAGTCAAAAGTGGAAGAATTGACAAAAGCGCTGTCTGCAGTCCCAGGGCTAGTAAACCTCAAGAGCAGAACTGTAACAGGAGATTACAATGACTCGCCATTCGTGCACAAAATTGCAAGCGCTCGGATACCAGAAAGGTTTGCCATCCCACAAATGAAAGTTTATGATGGAACTACGGACCCGGATGAGTTCGTGACATTATATAAGTTTAAAATGCAAACCGCATCAATCCCGGGGGAAGTTAGGGAAGCTTGCATGTGTAGGAGTTTTGGAGCTTGTCTCGAGGGGGCAGCTATTCATTGGTTTATGCACTTGAAAATTGGTAGTGTTCCGTCATTTGCAGAGCTCCACAAGCAATTCTCGGATCAATTCTCAAGCAGCCGAAGAATCCCGAAACGGTCAGATGACCTGTATCGGATCATGCAAAAGGAAGGGGAATCATTACAACATTACATCAAGCGATTCAACGAGGTGAAAGTGGTCATCCTAAATTGTTTAGAGGAAACCGCAGTCTCGACATTCAAAAATAGATTGAGTAGATGGTCGAGTCTTTTTTGGAAACTGGTGAAATACCCCTGCTCGACTTATTCTGAAATAATGGCTAGGGCGGAGGCACAAATCCGAAAAGAGATTGAGGATGAGAACTTTGGAAAAAGAGATAAAGCACGCACTTAAATGAAATCCGACTCAGGAATGCCCAGGTCAAGTCGATTTACACCGTATGCTAGCAGAGGAGATAGGAAGGGGTCGATGATACAAGGCTCAAATGTGAATACACAAAAGCCTTTCAACCTGAATGCAAATCCAATGGTGGTAATACAAGAGATGATGGCCCTCAAAGAAGAAGTAAGATGGCCGACGAGGATGATGGCTAATGTAGGGCGACAAACTCCAGAGAACTACTGTGCGTTTCACCAAGGCTATGGACATCGAACCATTGAGTGCCGTGATTTCTTAAGGGAAATACAAAGACTCATTGATCGTGGACACCTTCAACAATTTAAAGGAAAGGGAAGAAGCAATACTTGGAAAAGGGACAAAGTAAAGGACCGGAGTGAAGCGAAAGGGGCGGCAACAGGGGCAAACAGGGTTCAAGTGCCGAACGAACCACGGATCAAAAAAACCATCCATATGATTTCAGGTGGCCCACCCATAGCAGGAACCTCAAGGATCGCCTACAAAAGATACAAAAGGGAAGCAAGAGGGGTCAACTCCGTGATGCCATCATGGATATCGGGTGAGGAGATAACTTTTGGACCATCAGACTCTGAGAGGGTCCGACACCCACATGACGATGCATTAGTCATCGAGCTATTGATAGCGAATTGCAGAGTAAAAAGGATCATTGTCGATAGTGGAGCTTCATCAAATTTGGTATTCCTGAAAGCTTTCAAAGGCATGGGGATATCCAAGAAGAATCTCGTTCCAAGCTCAAGTCAATTGATAGGCTTCAGTGGGGAGCAGTTGATGCTGCTGGGAGAACTATTTTTGCCTGTCTATTCGGGGGGAATCAACCTCTCGGTTCGATTCCAAGTCATGGACGCGGATTCTTGCTATAATTCTATAATGGGGCGACCGTGGATGCACGAACTACAAGCGTTCCCCTCTTCATTCCACCAAGTGATCAAATTCCCCACACCCTGGGGAATACGTTCAATAAAGGGAGAGCAACACACAGCTCGAGACTGCTACGCTGTGACTTTGAGGCCCATAGGAATGGTAGAAAAGCAAGAAGAAGTTGAGGCAATAAATTTGGAGGACGACAAGTCAAAATTCACATTTGTTGGGAAAAGAAGTTCGAACGAGTCGAAACGATTGTTGACTACATTTTTACAGAGAAAGAGAAATGCTTTCGCATTTTGTCATGCTGAAATGCATGGAATTGATCCCGCGACGATCTCTCATAGGTTACAGGTCGATCCGAAGTTCAAACCCGTCCATCAGAGGCGAAGGAGGTTTGCGGCAGAGAAAATTCTAGCAATTTCTGAAGAGGTGGCTAATCTCCTGAAGGTGGGGTTCATAAGGGAGGTAAAATATCTGGAATGGTTGGCCAACGTGGTCGTGGTAAAGAAAAAGAATGGGAAGAACAGGGTGTGCGTAGACTACACAGATTTGAACAAAGCTTGTCCCAAAGACCCGTTCCCGCTACCTCATATCGACAGACTCGTCGATTCAACCGCAGGATATAAGGTGATGTCCTTTATGGACGCGTTCTCAGGATATAATCAGATCAGAATGTTCCCTCCGGGTGAAGAAAAGACTGCATTCATGACCAACCAAGGAATATATTGCTATCGAGTCATGCCATTTGGGCTGAAGAACGCCGGATTGACCTACCAACGTCTGATGAACAAGATGTTTGCTCCAATGATAGGAGATTCAATGGAAGTATACATCGATGACATGATAGTAAAATCCTCGAGCATGGAAGAGCATCTCGATCATCTTGCAAAAGCTTTCGACATATTAGAAAGATTCAACATGAAGCTGAACCCATCAAAGTGCCAATTTGGTGTCACTTCGGGGAAGTTTTTGGGATACATGGTCAGTAGGCAGGGGATCGAGGCTGATCCGGTGCAGATAAAAGCTATACAAGAGTTGAAAACCACCGTCAAATGTGAAAGATTTGCAGAGGATGATAGGGAAATTAGCAGCGCTGAGCCGGTTTGTAGCGCAATACTCAGATCGCACTTCGAGATTCTTCGAGCTGCTGAGAAAGTCGAAGCAATACGAGTGGACACAGGAATGTGATCAAGCTTTAGCACAGCTAAAAGGGTATTTGGCATCTGCACCTGTTATGTCAAAACCCAAGGAAGGAGAAACTTTGCAATTATACCTTGCAGTGTCAGAAAGAGCAGTGAGCTCAGTATTGATACGAGAACAAGACAACTCCCAACATCCGATATACTATGCCAGCAGATCCCTGGTCGAAGCAGAAACACGTTACTCAGCCTTGGAGAAGTTGATATTAGCATTAATAATTTCTTCGAGGAAGCTTCGACCATACTTCGAGTTGCATGAAATAATAGTGTTACAAACTTTCCAGTGAAGAACGTACTAGCAAAGCCTGAGATATCGGGAAGGATGATGAAATGGGCGGTAGAGCTCGGAGGATATGGGTAATGATTCGAACCACAAAGAGCTATAAAGAGTCAGATTTTGGCTGATTTCATTGCCGAATACACCCCGGAGATGCAGTTACAAGCATAAATCGAATCGGTAACAGGAGAGAATTCGATTGAGTTTTGGGATCTGCACATTGATGGAGCGAGTAATAGTAACGGTGCTGGAGCGGGTATTTCATTGTTGTCACCACAAAAAGAAACATATCAAAGAGCAGTAAAGTTTTAGTTCCATGCAACCAACAATGAGGTGGAATATGAAGCATTGATCGTAGGGTTAAAACTAGCAAGAGAGATGAGGGTTGCTAGGTTGAGAGTCAGATCGGACTCGCAATTGGTCATCAACCAATTCACTGGACAATTTCAGGCTAAGGGTGAAAGAATGGCAGCATACTACGGAATTGTAAAGGGTCTAGAGTCCGAATTTGATGAGGTAAAAGTGGAGCACTGATAAGCTCGTTTTTCTACTCACTTATCGCATTATTTTTCTTTTATTTTATGCATTTTAGTTTGTTTTCTTGAATAAACTGAGCATGAGTATATATTAGAGGGTATTATGTTTGCCATGGTAAGATTTCGTAGGTATTAGGCCAAATCCAATGGAGAACCCGTTCCGAAAGCAGCAGATGTTGAAAGAAATAGTCACAAATTCTTCCACCGATGGAATCTGAGCTAATAAAGCATGGCATTTTAAAGATCTTTGAGTTAGCTTTCGAACGCAACTGGAATCGGATCAATTGGAGTTCGGATGCAAAAGTTATGGCCAAAACCGTGAGACTGCGCAGAAGGGTCGGAAGTGGCGGAAACGTCTCTGTTTCGACCGAAATCAAAGCCATCTCGGCCGGGCCGAATTTTCCATCTCGGCCGTGGCAGAGTCCATCTCGGCCGAGATAGATTATTTTGGCAAGATTTGGCGAGATTTTCATATATTTTGGGCGAGAATTGCTTGGGGAACAAGATATACATCAATTTGGAAGCAATCAATCATACCTTTTGAAGATATCCATCCAAGGCCTCAACCCTACTACTATATAATCTCTTCAATAGCTCAGAATTTGGAGCCTTCACTTCTTTATTATTTTCCCATATTATTTTACTTTAGTTTTCTGTTTTCTTTAAGTTTTCTTTAGAATTCCTCTTTACTTTTCGTTGAACCTTTACTTTTTAATGCGATCTTTATTTTTCCCTGCAATGTTTACTTTCAATATGTTATGCTAGAACCCTAAACAGGTTCTCGGGTTCTCCTTCTGTGATACATGTTTTGATTCAATAATTCAAACCCTTTTATTGGTTTAAATCCTATGTTTTATTTAAAATCTGTTCTCATCGAAGGATCGAGAGATGAAGATTGAGGTAGGTTTCAGTTAATTAATCGAAGGACCGAGAGGTGAAGGTTAGTAACAGGAAGTTAGGGTTTAATACTTTTGATTATCTGTCCGACCAAGAAGATTTCAATTGTAGGATTAATCTGGATTTTTATGAAATTGATTAACTTTGTGTGTTTGAGACCGAGAGGAGATAACCACTAGTTAGTAATTTAAGATTTAATTGCCCGACCAAGGAATTAATTCCACATTAACAGATTTTCCACCAAAAATATCTTTTCTGGGTTTGAATATTTGTTTCTTGCATGTTGATCAGGTTGGTAGATTTCCCTGGAATCTGTGCTTTTTAATAATTGTTTTTATCCCTTTAATTTCCTTGCTTTGAAAAACTTAAAACCCTTTTGAATTGATTTACCCAAACAAAAGTTTCAAAAACTATATCCAGTATATGATTTCCCTTCATTGTACTATCCTTGTGGGATCGACCAACCCCTGGGTTGTCTATAAATTTATTTGCCCTTTGCTATAATTTGTATGCAGATTTCGCATCGATCAAATTGGCGCCGTTGGCGGGGATAGTCAGACGGCGAGTCGTTACTGGAAAGTTGAAGAACTTCTGGATTGGGTTGTATTTTCTTAATTTTTATTTTTTAATTTTTGAGTCAGTTTTGTTTTTTTTATTCACGTGAGTTTTTCTGAGTCGTGTCTGTCTCGGCCGAGGTGAGTCCCACCACGGTCGAGACGAATTTTTATCCCGGCTGAGTTGAATCTCAAACCGGCCGAGACGAAATCCTCAATCCCGGCCGAGATAAAGTCCAAAACGGCCGGGAGAGCCTGATCCTTTCTTCGTTTTCTATGCAGGTGCATGAACACACGGAGCAAAGGGAAGACACTCGGCCCGTTATACCAGAGATCGAAGCAGCCTGCAGAAACATCAGAAAGAAAGGAAAGGGGTTGAAATTTGAGATGGAAGCAAATCCGGAAGCCCCGCTTCAGAACATGACACCGGAGGAGCAGAGGCAGTTTGTGGATGAGGTGCAGCAACTGAGGGCGCAACTTCTTGCAGCCCAAGCTACCCAAGCAGAGCAAGCCACAAGACTAGCGGAGCTGAATGAAAGACAAGTAGTGCTGCCACAGAGGTCTATTCTAGACCGATTTTTACCACAGCAAGAGGAGGCTGGATTCAGGATTGGCATCAACGCCAACAATTTTGAGCTGCACACAGGGCTGATACAGATGGTGCAGCAGAACCAGTTTGGGGGGAGAGCCGTAGAGGATCCGTATGCCCACCTCAACCAATTCATAGAGGTGTGTGATAACTGCAGGAAAGCGGTTAAGCAAATAAATTTATAATTACACCCTAAGGTGGTCGATCCCACAGGGAATGTGCAATGAAAAACCTAAAGTACTAGTCATAGTTTTTAGAACATAGACGTTTGAGGAATTTGAAAAGGGGTTGTGTTTTGAAATTAAAGATGACAGTGCAGTAAAATAAAGGGTTTTGAAAACAATTAAAGGAAAGCACAGATCCTAGGGCAGATAATCTAATCATCAACATGCAAATATCAATCAACTCAGCAATGGGGAAAACATAGATTTTTGTGGATTAAATTCCTTGGTCAGGCAATTAAATCCTAGATTATTAATTAGTGACTATCTCCTCTCGGTCTCAAGAACACCAAATTAATCAATCTCAATAATTATCTAATTATTCCTATGTAGGTTTCTTCCTTTTGAGACAGAAAACAAACACAATTAATTCTCTCTTCCTGTTAATAATTTTCATCTCTCGATCCATCAGTTATTAACTATAAACCTAGATCTCAATTCACCTCTCGGTCCTTCTTTTAATCTAGATTATAAAATTATATCAGAGAATTAATCCATGCTATATGAGTTGATATCAATTAAACATGCATCAGAAAAGAAATCATAACCCTAGAACCTGTTTAGGGTTCTAGCCACAAATCATGACTAGAAAGTAAATAAACATATTATTAATGAACTTACAAATGAAGAGGAACCTTCAATGTCTTGAAAAACTCCAAAGCTCAATGTAAATTCTAGGTAAAAACCAACTTAAAAGATAGATCAGAAGTCCTCATTTCGTGCCTAAGAGTTCTTATTTATAGAGGGGGAAAAAGACCTAATTTGAGTATTGTGTCAAAATAGCAAAAACTGCCAAAAGAGGCCCAAAATAGCTTTTTCGGGCTTATGTGTCGCTCGACAGAGGGAATTTCGATCGACAGGAATCCTGTCGGTCGACAGAAATCCTGTCTCTCGACACGGATGCATCTGTCTGTGCAGTCTCACGGTTTTGGCCATAACTTCCTCTCCCAAACTCCGATTGACCCGATTCCAGTTGCGTTGGAAAGCTAATTCAAAGATCTTTCCATCCAAGTGATTCATTAGCTCATATTAGATCTGTGGAAGAAGTCGTGACTGTTCCTTTGAACATCATCTGCTTTCGGTACGGGTTTCCAATGAATTTGGCCTAAAACCTGCAAAATTCACCCATAAAAGGCATAACACCCTCTAAAGTAGACTCATGCACAAAAATAAGTAAAAACATAACATAAAGCACTTGAAACAATGGAGAAAAATATAGATAAGTGAATATAAATATGAGCTTATCAGTGTGCGACACGATAAAGCAAAATGGAGTCCCCCAAGACGTCATCAGGATGAGACTGTTCTCGTTCTCACTTAGAGACGAGGCACGGTCTTGGTATGCTGGGCTTGATAAAAGCCAAATTGGGGCATGGGAGGAGCTGCGAGCAGCATTCCTCACCAACTACTTCCCACCGAGCTTGTTGCTGAAAAGGAAAGCTGCCATCACTACATTCAAGCAGCTGTATGATGAATCCCTACATGAAGCCTGGAAGAGGTATAAAGAGCTCCTGCGACTCTGCCCTGGACATGGAATTGATCTCGATATGCAGGTCTGCCACTTCTACGAAGGTCTGAATCCTCACATGAAGGAATTGGTGGATGCATCTGCTGGCAGGATCTTGATGAAGAAAAGTTGAGCAGAAATTATGAGGCTTCTAGCAGACATGGCACTGAACAGCCACCAATGGCCTACTGAGAGACAGATTCCCGTCAAAGCTGTTGAGGCCAAGACAGAATTTGATGTGGTCGCGGAGGTGAAGAAGCTCCGAGAGGAAATTGAAAAGCTGGGGACTACAAAGGTTGCCGCCAACACTACTGAGCCAAGCATGGCAATTGTTCCGGTAGAAGCTGATTACATCAACCGGGGAGCTAGCAGTTCATCTGGAGCTGCGAATACGGAGGTAAACTACATAGGGGGTGGTTATCACAATAACTACCGAGGTAATTAGGGGTATCACTACAACCATGGGCGATCACACCCTGGTTTTTCTTATTCTAACCCCACTGCTGCAGAGCACCCTCCCCCTGATTTTGATGTAGGTAAATTCATCAAGAGCTCGAACAACCGATTTGGAAAGGTGGAGAATGAAGTCAAAGGGATGGCCACTCACATGCAACTGATGACGAAGCATCTAGAAATGATGGACACCCAATTGAGTCAGATCTCTACCACCTTGGGAAATCAGCACAAGCCGGGGCAACTTCCGAGCACCATAATAACAAACCCAGCAAAGGAAAAGTCAGTCAATGCCATCTCGCTTCGATCTGGAAGGAGATATGAAGGTCCGAGCAACCCGGAAGGAGGATTGAATGAAGCAGAGGAGGAAAATCCCGTGGAAGACCGCTCTATCTCGGCCGAGATGGATTCCATCCCAGACGAGGCAGAGGGAAGCAGGACGGTCGAGACAGAGTGTGAACCAGCCGAGATAGAGCAATCCAGCCCGGCCGAGACAAGTCAAGAACGGCCGGGGCAGAAGCTAGGTAGGACGGCCGAGTTAGCCACATACCGGTCGAAACAGAAGCCCGGACTGGGAGAGAAAGAGAAGAAGGAAAGAAGAGTTGAGCCGGTTGCTCCAATGCCCTTCCCACAAAGATTCGCTAAGAAAAGGGAAGACTCTAAATTCACTAGTTTTGTTGAAAATTTTTAAAAAAGTGAATATTAACATTCCTCTTATTGAAGCTCTCAGGGAAATACCCGGTTACATGAAGTACCTCAGAAGACTGATGAGCGAGAAGAAACAGTTCATGGAGAACGAGACTGTGAGGATACATGAGGAGTGCAGTCTACTTTTGCAGAAGCAGATCCCCATCAAGAGATCGGATCCAGGCTGTTTCTCGATACCTATCGAGATTGGAGGAAAGGAGTTCCAAAATGTTTTGTGTGACACCGGGGCAAGCATCAACCTGATGCCCTTGTCCATCTACAAGAAGCTGGAAATCGGAGAGATGAGGACGACTACAATTACCCTCCAGATGGCGGACCGATCTGTGTCCAAGCCTAAAGCTATCGTAGAAGATGTCCTTATACATGTTGGCCATTTAATCTTCCCTGCATATTTCGTCATCCATGACATGAAGGAAGATGCCAATTCTCCAATGATCCTGGGAAGAGAGTTCCTCAACACAACTAGTGTCCTGATAGATTGCAAGAAGGGGGAGATCACTCTGAGAGGGAATGAAGAATCCATTACATTCTGCACCGACAAGGACAAGAGGAAAGGGGAATGCAACCAAATCGTTACTGCTGAAGAAGGAGAAGAGGGAGATGAGACTTCGGAGGAAGAAGAAGAAGCCATCTGGTGGGAACGAGGAAACGAGTCAGTCAAATCGGCAATTAAGCTGGCTCCTTCCGAGTACACCACCGTTATTCAGAACCGGCGTGTCTTCATGATTGATTCAAGGGGTCGACAAGTCTGGACTCGACCGCCTTGGTAAACTAAGCTGAGTCGAGCCACGACGATAACTAAGGCACTGAATGGGAGGTAACCCATTGTGTTTTCAATTTTTCCTTTTCTTTTTAGTATTTTCGAATTTCTTTTGTTTAGTACTGTTACTTCACTTTTACATTCTTTTGGGAAAAAAAATTTGAAGTCTGTCCCGGCCGAGGCAGAGTCTGCCACGGTCGAGACAGAGAGCTGAGGCGTGGGATACTTCGACCGAGAAAAAGGTCGACAAGAAGGCTCCATCCCGGCCGAGATGACGTTCTCCACGGCCGAGATGGAGTGCAAGCAGACACAAATCCACGCCGGTCTGAGTTTGAAGATGAAGGATAAAAAGTTGGTGTCTGAGGCCAACAAGTGAGGTACAGTTTCGAATTCTGAATCTGACTTTCAAACTTATTCTCTCCGACTTTCGAATAAGTTTGGGGGGATGAAGATTTAAGGGTTTTTGAAACTCTTTTCTATCTTTTATTTGCTTTATTTAAATTTCTGCATGAACAAATTTTTGAATAAAATGCGTATTGGTCCAGGTTTTTCAAAGTATAAGACATTACGATACGCAGCGGAAATAAAGTTAATTGTTTTCTTGCACGCTACTTACACACAGCTGACAACTGGTAACTGGTCAGCTGGTGCTGGTTACTCAGTACGCAGCTGACAACTGAGAAGTATCAGCTGGTGATTCCACACTTAGAATATTTAGCCAAGTTTGCACAATTATATCAGTTTCAGAATATACACCAGCACTTGAGTGCTGGGTTTTAAATCAGAATGTAATGCAGAAAACTGATAAATAACAAAAGGATTTATAGTGGTTCGATCAATCGATCTACGTCCACTCTCCAGTCGAAGCACTGGAAATATCACTATGAGCAATCGGTTACAGGTTGCCTACGATCTATCTCTAGCTGGTGAATGCCTTGTCCACCAGTTCACTAGATCAACCGCTCCCGGTCCTGGTTTCCTCTTCAGCTCTCTTCTGTTGATGGAGTGCGAGCACGTCACTTCAACCTCCACAGCGATTTGGGTGTTTAGTTCTCCTAAGAACGTAAATCCTTTTGCGGCAAGGTTCGCCCGTAATAACTCAAGTGCTAGAATGCACAGGAGCTGCTGTGAACTTCCTCGAAGAGAAAGAGCACCAAGTGAGATCTCTAAACTTACAAGCGTAAAGCTTGAAGTCTCGTGTTTGAATAAATCAACACACGGAAAGCTTTATGAAAAGCCTCGAAAGTACTTTATGCAATCTTGCAATAAATTCAGTTCTTTCGGTGGTTGAGCTGATGAATGGAATCGGTATCGCAAGAAAACCAGAGCTTTGAATGTTCAACCAGCCCTTTGAATGTTGGTGGTTGCGACGTATTTATAGTCGCAGGACCCGATTCAAACTTTCTAGCCGATTGGATGCATCCGGAAAGGTGTCAGACCTAGGATGTCCTTCTGACGGCGGCAGGTATGTTTTTCCGCAAAGGAACCATACCTTTGACCGCTTTATCTGACACAAATGTCTTTGTGTCAGAACGGCTCTATCTGTCAGTCCGAGGAATGAAACTGGCGTCTTGTGACTGATAGACTTTAAGTTATCCTTCCTTAAAGTCATCCTTTGTCAGTCGATTCCTCAGAGTATCTTCTTCTTGTCTCTTCTGCGCTGGGAGAAAGAATCTAGAATTCTGCTGGTAACATCCGACTGGTAGATCATTCTGGTGATCTTGTGCTGGCAGTCTCTGCTGGTGACTTGCCCTGGCATAATCAAAGTCTACCGAATGTCTGGATGTTAATTTCTTGGGATCTCCCATGACTGGTGGAATCACCGCTGGTGAATAGTGTACGCACAAACACGTATTCTGCTGGTAAGATTTGTCAGCCGCCTGCTGATGAAATCCTTCCCAACTGGTGAACAGTGCCAGTCATTAGCTCTTCTGATGCTGGTGAACAGTAGCCAGCCATAAGCTCTTCTCATGCTGGTGAACAGTAGCCAGCCATAAGCTCTTCTCATGCTGGTGAACAGTGCCAGTATGAGTCTTGTCAGTCGCCTGCTGGTGAAAACCTTTTCCATCAGGTAAGTGTTTCTCATGCTGGTGAACAGTGTCAGCATGAGTCTTGATCAGCTGCGACTTAAAACTCAAAAGACCTAAACAGGACTTTACATTTGAGACTAGAGCTATCTAGAGACAACTGACGCTGGTAGGACTTAGGATTTGATCCACCAAAACTATGATCTAAACCAGTAAGCTACTGGGGAAGGAAACCTTAGAAAGTTTTCCCAATAATGCGAGATTGTGGGAACTTGAGCATGATTGACAACCCTAACAAGAATGCAAGATTTGAATTGATTGACTTTAGCTTGCGTTGATTGTGATAGTGGTTGAGTATGCCTATGAATGTGAATACCGCATGATTACTTGTTTTGATACTTGCGTTGGCATGAGATAGATGATGATTTGATGTTTACTTTGGAAGAAAAATTGTCCTAAGTGTGAGTTTTTGAGCCTGAAATTCGATTGTTAGTGTGTCTGCAATTTTGAGTTTCTCTAGAACTTGCTATGTTTCTCTTTCAAGACTGCTAGTGTGCACAGGTTTAGGAAGTGATTTTAGGCCATCTTTGTTTAGCCTATTTTCCCATACACTGTCCTAATTAAATATTATCCCTAGTCAGCCCTTTAAGCCTATGATATTTTCTTTCTTTGTCTATGAGTTGGAAATAAATAGGGGAATCAACTCTTGTCCATTAGAGTGGGTTGGGATTTGTTTGAGAAATGATAAGATATTATTATAAGGGTAAAAGCAAAAGGTTGGGCTCTAGAAAAAGAAAGAAAAAAAAGAAAAAGAAAAAAAAATATGTGTCGTTGTTTTTAATCCTTATAAGCTCAAATGAATATTCAAAATTGTTTAAGAGCATAAAAGGATATGTGTGAAAAAGAGAAAAAAAAAAGGAGAGAGAAAGAATAAAAGAGCCATGAGTTGTGTTGGAAATCTAAGGAGTTGGGTAGATGTTCATAGAAAGTGGATTGATTGATTGAGGATAACTTGATTGATTTTAGTCACTTGGCCAAATATTTCCCTACCCTTCACAAAAGCCTACATTACAACCTTGAATAAAGTCCTTTCTGATCTTAGACTTGTGTGCACATATTTGCAGTGGAGATTTATAATATTTGCAAGCCTATGGTAGAGCTTGATTTGCATGACTTTTGTGTGATCTCATAATTATCCTAAACACTTGAGTGAATGAGTGAAAAAAAAATTCCCATGTGAGTCTTCCATAGTTTACAGATTTTCTGATTCTTTCAAAAATGCTGATGTTTAGTAGATTTACGAGTTTGAATGTGAAGAATCTTGTGAGGCATTGCACTACTCTACTGCTTGAACTTTTGATTCTTTCTTTTGTTGATTGAGGACAATCAAGTGTTTAAGTTTGGGGGGTTTGATAAGCTCGTTTTTCTACTCACTTATCGCATTATTTTTCTTTTCTTTTATGCATTTTAGTTTGTTTTCTTGAATAAACTGAGCATGAGTATATATTAGAGGGTATTACGCTTGCCATGGTAAAATTTCGCAGGTTTTAGGCCAAATCCAATGGAGAACCCATTCCGAAAGCAGCAGATGTTGAAAGAAACAGTCACAAATTCTTCCACTGATGGAATCTGAGCTAATGGAGCATGACATTTGAAAGATCTTTGAGTTAGATTTTGAACGCAACTGGAATCGGATCAATCGGAGTTCGGATGCAAAAGTTATGGCCAAAACCGTGAGACTGCGCAGAAGGGTCGGAAGTGGCGGAAACGTCTCTGTTTCGACCGAAATCAAAGCCATCTCGGCCGGGCCGAATTTTCCATCTCGGCCGTGGCAGAGTCCATCTCGGCCGAGATAGATTGTTTTGGCGAGATTTGGCAAGATTTTCATATATTTTGGGCGAGAATTGCTTGGGGAACAAGATATACATCAATTTGGAAGCAATCAATCATACCTTTTGAAGATATTCATCCAAGGCCTCAACCCTACTACTATATAAACTCTTCAATAGCTCAGAATTTGGAGCCTTCACTTCTTTATTATTTTCCCATATTATTTTACTTTAGTTTTCTGTTTTCTTTAAGTTTTCTTTAGAATTCCTCTTTACTTTTCGTTGAACCTTTACTTTTTAATGCAATCTTTATTTTTCCCTGCAATGTTTACTTTCAATATGTTAGGCTAGAACCCTAAACAGGTTCTAGGGTTCTCCTTCTGTGATACATGTTTTGATTCAAATTCAAACCCTTTTATTGGTTTAAATCCTATGTTTTATTTAAAATCTATTCTCATCGAAGGATCGAGAGATGAAGATTGAGGTAGGTTTCAGTTAATTAATCGAAGGACCGAGAGGTGAAGGTTAGTAAAAGGAAGTTAGGGTTTAATACTTTTGATTATCTGCCCGACCAAGAAGATTTCAATTGTAGGATTAATCTGGATTTTTATGAAATTGATTAACTTTGTGTGTTTGAGACCGAGAGGAGATAACCACTAGTTAGTAATTTAGGATTTAATTGCCCGACCAAGGAATTAATTCCACATTAATAGATTTTCCACCAAAAATATCTTTTCTGGGTTTGAATATTTGTTTCTTGCATGTTGATCAGGTTGGTAGATTTCCCTGGAATCTGTGCTTTTTAATAATTGTTTTTATCCCTTTAATTTCCTTGCTTTGAAAAACTCAAAACCCTTTTGAATTGATTTACCCAAACAAAAGTTTCAAAAACTATATCCAGTATATGATTTCCCTTCGTTGTACTATCCTTGTGGGATCGACCAACCCCTGGGTTGTCTATAAATTTATTTGCCCTTTGCTATAATTTGTATGCAGATTTAGCATCGATCAAGCACATACCGAGGGAATGTAACATTAAAGTCGACGCCTTAGCAACTTTAGCTGCGTCCATGGAAACGAACGTTCCCAGAATCGTACCAGTGGTGATTGCCTTGTGGTCGGCAGTCCGAGACCGCCTGAATGGCATGGTTGAAGGATCGAGCATGATAAACAACATCACAAGATCGAGCTCATGGATGGAACCCATAAAAAGTTACTTGTCTGGTGAGAGAAATGTACACGGGGCCGAAGCTAAGAGGGTGGCCAGGAGAGGTGCACGCTTTGCCCTTTTGAATGGTTAACTAAATAAGAAATCGTTCGAGGGACCCTGGATAAAGTGTATAGATGAACAAGAGTCGATCCAGATATTGAAGGAAGTGCACTCTGGAAGTTGCGGAAATCATTCTGGTCCGAGGAGTTTATCACATCGGGTTATTACAGCCGGATTCTATTGGCCAACACTGAGAAAGGATTCAAAAGAGTTCGCACGGAAGTGCGACAAGTGCCAAAGGTTTGCAAACTTGAGTAACAAAAAATCTGAGCTGTTGCACTCGAGTGTGCCAGTCTGGCCATTCCATCGACGGGGGATAGACATTATTGGGAAGATGCCAAGAGCAAAAGGGAGAAAAGAATTTGCAATCATAGCAACTGACTCATTTACGAAGTGGGTCGAGGCTGAACCGCTGGCGAACATACGTGACACACAGATGATCAATTTCGTATGGAAAAACATAGTGTGTAGATTTGGGTTACCACGCGAGATAGTAACAGATAATGGGAGACAATTCACAAGCAGAAAATTCAAGGATTATTGTGAGAATTGGGGAATCAAGTTAATCAACTCTACCCCAAGATATCCAGAGTCGAACGGTCTTGCAAAGTCGACCAACAAAACGATCTTGAATATGTTGAAGAGGAAGTTGGAAGCCAGGAAATTGGCATGGGTAGACAAACTACCAGCTGTGCTATGGTCTTATCGAACCACTTCAAGAACAGCTACAGGGGAAACACCCTTCTCACTCACCTTCGGGGCAGAAGCAATGTCTCCGGTCGAGCTAATCAAGCGAGGCCCAAGGGTGGAGATGTTTGATGAAGAGAGTAATCAAGAAAAAGCTTTTGAATCATTAGAGTTGCTGGATGAGAAAAGAGAAGCGGCCGTGAAAATGATGGAAAGAAAGCAGAAAGTGGTCGAGCGGTATTACAACAAATTCGTCCGACTAAGGTCACTAAACATTGGAGATTAGGTCCTTAGACAAGTATTCCAAAACACACTGGAGCTAAATGCAGGGAAATTGGGACCAACTTGGGAGGGATCATACATCGTTTCGGAGATAGTCAAGAATGGAGCATATCGAATCAGGACTCCAGAGGGGAAGGATGTCCCAAATCCATGGAACATCAAGTACTTAAGAAAGTTTTATTTTTGATGTAATAGTGAAATAAAGTCCTAGCATTGACTGAATAACCATCAAATAAGAATTGATTGACACACTTCGTCATTCAATGTAAGCAGTGATTCGATTCAGTTCAAGCCAATATTCAAGACAAAATGTAAAATGCAAAGTTAACAAGTACAATCCCAAAAGCAATTCAAACATTCAAAATAGAATCAGACATCCAAGAAGAACAAAAGACGATGCATCATCTAATCCGCTTCGTGGTCTTTGTCTCCCGAGTCAACCACATCTTCATCTCCGGATCCAGAATCCTCGCCATTGCCGGAATCAGCAGGCAGAAAGCTCAAGTCGAGACCCGGATATTTCTCAAGAATCAAACTTTTAATGTTAGCAGCAGCCAACTTGCTCATATCATCGAACACGGGACGTCCGACTTCGGTATTCATCAAATTATATAGGCCGAGTCCCACACCAGTAGCCTTAGCCGACTCGAAGGCACTTTGAAAAGATTGAAGCTCCTGCTCCTTACTGGCCAGTTGGGCAGCAAGTTCATCTCGGAAAGCTTTTTCAGAGTGTAATTCCTTAACTGAAGCAAGTTTTTCGTTTTGAAGCTGCTCGATCAACTTCCCTGCGCTTGAGAGCTCCTCCTTAATCGAATTCAGAGCTTCGACAGCATCATCCCTTTCCCTTTTCGCATCTCCCAAAGAATGAGCAAGGGAAACGTAAGTACCTCTTTCCTCGGTGATCGTTTGACTAGCTTGAGCAAAAACTGCTCGAAACCCTTCAAGACTCTGCACATGAAACACCATGAGGATATATGAAATAAAACATTAAGCAACTAGTGCACAAACAATTACCTTCAGAAACACGTGCGAGCAGTTCAGAAATTTCTTTGTCAAAACGTCCGAAGTATACCAAGGAGGCCCAGCTCGAGCGATGCGAGCAAAAGTCTCAAAATCACCATTGCCACCAGCAACGAGCCGACGCTCTCTAGCCGCTTGCTCAACTCGTTCAAAGTCGATTGGAGTCGGCGATTGAGTGCGAGAAGTATCGAGAGTAACTTCTTCCTTATTCTCAACATCCTTCGTCAAATCAAGTATAAGGTTTTCATTCGGAGGAACAACCTTCTCTTTATTCTTGTGCCTTTTAGCCAAAGGCGCGTTGTCATCGGAATCCCCAGAAACGTTCTTTGATTCAGTCCCGGATTTAATTTTAGTCGAGGCCTCGGTACCATCGTTCTGCTTCTTCCTCTTGTGCACCATCCCAGCTCTGCGCTGCCTCATACGAATCAATTCTTCTGGAGTCAGCTTGGTCATATCGTGAACACCGTTAATATCCACCCAACGGGTACTAGTAAGCCGATCAATATCTTGGATGTGGTATTTGTAGGCTTGTGCAATTCGATCACGCTCAACTTCAGAAAGGGCTGGTCGAGATGGACCTGCAAGAAAAGAGTCAGTGAGATAAAAAATGAAGAGAACGAAGAAGATAACTTACGGGATGCAACTCGAATCCTTCCAGACTGTGAGGGCTGATCCGATGGGATTTGCACAAAAAAGAATTGGTCGAGCCATCCAGCATTGTTGCTCGAGCAACCCTTAATTAAAGGCTTATATTCACTACTAGTGTGCTTAGAGAAAAAATAATAACTTTCATTATGTTGGGTGTGAAGATTATACAGCTCAGCAAATTCTCGAGCTGTAGGAGAGCCATAACCAAGGTCATGAAATATCAATAAGGTACCAATCATATGCCGCCAAGCCATAGGAGCTAATTGAATTTAAAACGCACTTAAAACGCCCCCGGGAATCGTGTCGCCGGTTACGTCAGCTTTAATAATGATAAGCCATCTGTCATGATTTTCAAATTTTGAAATTCAAAATTCAAACTTGAAAAACAGGGGGGAAGCAGATACACCTAAATACCGAGCCCATCGGTACCGATTCGACCAATAACACGTAGCCGATTCGACCAACATGGTACCTAGGCTCACTTACGCTCAGAGATAAAATCTCACTCGAGCTCGCTTACGCTCAGAGACAAAATCTCCCTCGAGATAAAATCTCGCTCGAGCTCGCTTACGCTCAGAGATAAAATCTCACTCGAGCTCGCTTACGCTCAGAGATAAAATCTCACTCGAGCTTGCTTACGCAGAGACAAAATCTCACTCGAGCTCGCTTACGCTCAGAGACAAAATCTCACTCGAGCTCGCTTACGCTCAGATATCAAATCTCATTCGAACTCGTTTACGCTCGAATATTAAGATCCACTCGTGCTAACCTGCGTCTAAAAATGAAACCTAGCCCGAATCCAATCACATTAAAGATCGAACCCAGCAAGTAACAGAGATGATTCGATCAAACACAAATGCAACTAACCAAATTGCATGCCCAGATTTTTACTCGGGACCACAGTTTCATTCAAATAATGCAATTTAAATGAAACTGGGGGGGGCAGTTGTTATACCAGGGATCGAACCATTGATTGTAATGGTGGCTCGAGTGGCACCTCGAGCGGTTCGATCAAGTAAAAGCAGAAATGATCTGTTAAGAGCTTCATGATGCATAAGGGCAGGCAAAGATATAAAGAAGGAAAGGAGATAAATCAGCCAATAAAGCATCCATCAAGGGATCTCCATTCGAGAATCAAGGGACCGCTGATATTCTCTTGATATATCTCATCTATGTATAGAAAACATCAGTCTAACTTCTAAATTGTAGCACCTACTATGTATATCTTCCTAACTCTTATATAAGAGAGAAAAAAGATATAGAATGGGGTGGATATTCTTTAATGAAAAGAGACTTTCAATTGTTTCAAGTTCAGTCTCCATATTCAAGTACTCTTTCAATTTCATTCGAACAAATACAAGAAACAACAAT
This sequence comes from Plectranthus barbatus, assembly GCA_026898455.1. Lineage (NCBI taxonomy): Eukaryota > Viridiplantae > Streptophyta > Magnoliopsida > Lamiales > Lamiaceae > Plectranthus > Plectranthus barbatus. Next base: position 195,062 of record JAPKLW010000053.1, on the reverse strand, counting down.
AGCGGTTCAGACAAAATGGTCGTACGTCCACTCTTCATACACAAGTCTGGAAATTCACTAAGAACCTACAAGGTGCTCCTACGATCTATCGCTTGCTGAAGGATGCCTTGTCCTTCAGCCCACAAGCTCACTCATCTGGTCCTTTGTTAGTCATTCACTTCGCACCTCCTCGGAGTGTGGGCACACCAAGCAGCCTCCTTGTCGCCGGAATAGGGTCTTTATAGTTCACCTTTGAAATGTCACATTGGCGGCAAGATCGTCCATAAGAGTCAAAGTACAGATCGTACTTGACTATTGTATTCTTTCTTGGAGAGAAAGAATAACAAGATTAATTCAAGAATAGATGTTCTGAGTCTTGTGTTCACATGAGTGACACACAGAAAGCTTTAAATGTCTCAAATGTTTGAGTCGTAAATTTGACAGAGTTTTGGCTCTTTGAAAATTGCAAGTTCAACATGTGAATCTCTTGAATTCCTCTGTTATTTATAGGTGTAGGTCTTGAGATTTTAATCTTTAGAGCCGTTAGAGACAAATTGGATGTTGTCCAATCGAAAGTCTATGTTCACTGTAGTGAACAGCGGGTGGGTAAATGCTTTTCCAAAAATCCTGCACATTCCGCTTTTTCTGACTTCGACAGTGATTGTTCACCTTTTGTCAGAACGGTAGTATGTCGATCTGAAGAATCTTGAACTGGTCAGTCCGAGGAATCAAGGCTTGTCTCTATGCACGGGGATTGTAACTAAGATTCCATATTGATGTCGTCATGTTGGCTGATGTCACAAGTCTGATAGTCGATCCCCAGACTGGTAAGTTTGAGACTAGTGAGTTCAAACTAGTCAGTCCCAGACTAGTGAATTCTAAGATGGATGAGGTCCCAAACTTGTCAGTCCTAGATTGATGAAACTAAGAATGATTAGTCCCATACTGACTTTTCCAGTCTCTTCTAGTCTTTCGTGCATCCAGACTGATTCTTCAGTCTGTCTTCGATTCAGCTCCAGCTTACAATTCGATAATAAAGACTTAACATTTTGAAACAGAAACTGGAACTTAATCTAGAAACTTAATAAGATGGCTTTTACACTTTGACCCAACAAAAAAAAAGAAGGAAATTTTTAACAAATTTCCTAACATATAATCTCTTAATTACAAGTAATACAATATATTACTCCCTCCGTCCCACTTTAATAATCTCATTTCTCATTTTCGTGCGTCCCACTTTAATAGTCCCGTTTCTAAAAAGAGAAACTTTTTCACACTCAACAATAAAATATTAATTCCACTCAACTCATTCTACACTCACATACCTTGGTTATTGTGCCAAAAGCAAATGAGACTATTAATCTAGGACGGAGGGAGTATATTTAAAGAAGAGTACAAGTTAAAAGCTATGAGTAATATAATAATATTATATAATAGTTTTGAGAAGGTTTCATATAATAGTTTAGCTATTTTTTATTTTATACACTTAAAACATTTTTGAGAAATTCGTACAAAAATATTGTTAATTGATTTTTTTAATAGAAATACATTTATTTAAACTTATAAGAAAATAACATATAATTAATCCTAATTGCATTAAAACAATGAAGAAAAATATGAATAGGTAAGTGTAAATACGAGTTGATCAGGGACTCAGACTAGGAAGTCTATACTAATGATGTCATACTTGCAACTCCATGCTAATGATGTCATCTCTTCTGTATACTTGGTCCCTTGCTGCTCAGTATGGTTTGAATGATTGTACCATACTATACCGGATTCGTACTTGACAAAATACATGCTCCACTATACTCTTTTTCTTCCAAGCTTGAAAGGTGTACTGCGTTCTTTTGGCATGTTGAGTCTTTTGCGCGTACTAAACTTTTTTAGCAGTCTAGTTTCTAGATTAGTATCAGCTTAAAACTCGAAAAAGAACCTATACGGGATTTTACATTTTTCACCTAAGCTGAAAACTAACTAAGATGACTTTTTACATTCTTTGACCCACCAAAACATAATTCGAAAAGGAATGATATTTCTATCAAATTTTCTAACTATCTTATGGTTAGTTTTTAGAGAAAAATTATGAAATACCCATTTTTGCTAATACACATAGGAAAAATCTCCATTTTTATAAACACATCACAAAAATATTCAAAAATTCAATTTTCTGTCAAATTCAAAATATCAGGCATCATTTTTCATAAAAAAAATAAATTTTGAATTAATTTCAAATATTCTATATGATTTAAGTAATTTTTGAAACGTAAACCCGATTATTACTGTATTTTTTCATTTGCCTCACAATCTTAGCCTACATTTAATCTTTAATTTTCTACTTTGGCCTTTTTTAAAAAAAAAAATCATTTCGTTTAGACAATTTTGTTCTTGTCACTTGGTGAGATCGGCAAATTTCACTTAGCCTTAGTTCTTTTTATGAATTCACTTTTAATGTTTATTTTACCATCCTAAACCTAATTCCTACCACCCCAAACTGATCTTGACTCAATTTCGACCTGATCGCGACTCAATTCAAGTTTAACCCATTTCCTACCACTCGAAACCCGATTCCAACCGGTTCTGAGCTGATTCTGACCCAATTTAAGTTTGACCCGATCCCTACCACCTTAAACTCGGTTCCTACCCGATTCCTACCTTAATAATTACTAATATTGATAGAAATAAATTGAATTTAGGCATATTCCGACCTTAACACAATCTTTATTTATTTTTTAATATTTAAATTATATTCTTGCAGTAAAATATATTTAGTATTATTTTTTTTTCATGATCTCATCCTAGTCACAACAATAATTACATGGATATTAGGCTTAAACAAATCCTCATGTTAAAAATTGTACTTTTTAGGTATTTTTGTGATATGTTCATAAAATTTAATATTTTCATGATGAATTTTATAATTTTGAGCATTTCAAAATATTTCTACTAGTTTTTATTGTATTGTATCTTTTGTGAGTTAATACTGTGAATTTAATATAAAGTAATTGGTTCATGTTTGAACTAAAATGGCGTATGTATAAATTTTGTAACCAAATTCTAAAATCATAAAAAATTTGATTTTTTTTTATAATAATGTCGATATATGTACATTTTACTTGAGATATAAATAAAATTATATCATATAAATTTGTTATATATAAAAAAGAAATATGAATTATAAAATAATAAAAACAAGAATTAAGAAACTAAACATACTTTATTTTTAGTATCAAATCTCATTTCTACATTGACAATGTATAAAGATAATTCAAATTATAAGTAGAAGTGCTGCAACTCTTTTTTAGAAAATGTGATACAAGTGGGCATGAACTGCATAATCTATGGCTCTCCCACTGGAGGCATCGAACATGGAGCCAAAGGTGGGCCGCAGAGACCGGGGTTTCCTGCTCAAGAGAAGAATCATGAGAAAATGTAGTCGTTTTAGATTGATCATCAAATGAGAGTGTTCTTATGGAAAAGTTAGAAACAGAAGAGATCATGAAAGTGAACCAAAACTCACCCAAGAACATGCTTGGATCCTCGTTCTTAAACACATCAGGAATGGCACCTGTGAGCTCATTGTTAGAGAAATTCCCCTGCAAGCCCTCCTGCAAGAACTCCGGTATTCGCCCTTCAAACTGGTTATTCTGGAGCTTCAAAATCTGCATCGGCGTTGTTATCAGAGAGGTTGGAATCTCCCCTTCAAACATATTATTTTCCAACTCCACTTGCCACAGCCCCTTCATTCCCACAAAGGCATCATCAGGAATCACACCACTGAAACTGTTGTTGCTCAGAAACAGTCTCCTCAGCCAGCCAAGTTTCTTCATATTACTTGGAAATGGCCCTGAGAAGTTGTTGTTCATTAAATTGAGGCTGAATAAGGGCAACTGGGATAGCAGCTCAATGTCTATTTCGCCGCCCAAGCTCAAGTCTCCGAGCCTCAACCCTGTGAAGATACCATCTTTGCAGAGAACGCCGGTCCAGCTTGATGTGCTGTTGACGCACAAGGGATCATCTGAAAGTGTCCAATTATGCAGCTGATCTGCATTGGTGAGGGAGTTTTTGAAGTTGATGAGGATAGTTTGGAAGCCCTTGTCGTCAGATGATGTCGGAAGAGTGCATGCAGAGAGCATGAAGAGGATCAAGAAGCAAGAACGAGAGGTAGGAGCCATTATCATGGCATTATAGGAGATGGCCATATTGGATGATTGAGGTTGTCTGGAACAGTGGGAGGGTTCTTCTTGGAATGAGAGCTCAAGATCTTAAAGATATTGGGAGGGTGAGGATCAGCTGTTATTAGCCGGCTTCTTCTTTAGTTTTAGGTTTCTTGCTGAGTTTGAATTGCCAAGAATGTTTGGAGTTTCATCAACCTCTTTTCCATCTACTGATGATCCCAATTCTATTTTTGGAGCTATCCTTTTAGCTCTTCTTGAACAGTAAAATATGGAAAATCCAAGAAATTTGGAAGCTATTCTCTGGTCATTTCATTAAATTCCGTCACATTGGATATCATTCTGTCAAACAAATCAGCTAGAAACAAAAAAAGCCTGGCACATATAATTTCTTTTGCCTGATTCCAACAAATATATGGCCAAGAAACCAGGTGTGCACAATCAAAGGCTTTGAGATTTCTGGACTATTTCGCAAAGCTGGTTAAGAGTCGTTGAGATTTCTTCAAGGCAATCTATGAGCTTATCACCTTTGCGTCTAGTGAGATCTATTTGAACATCCTCAGCATTCTTGAGATCTGCCAACGTGTAGTCTGCATCTTCATCCAAGTTACCTTCCAAAATCGCGTTTATCTGCACTGCATTTTCCCACAGCATTGTAGTCATTATCTGCTCTTCTGTTTCTGCATTGATCTCCTCGTGCATACTTTGGGTGTCCTTCACCTTTTCATGTATGCTGGTAGATTCTTCCGGTTTTGTCATTGTGCTCGTGAAGTATCCCCAAGGATTTCGTGTTTCAACTCTGCGCTTTTGGCGCTTCATCCTGGGGCGTTGTCTCTTGGAACCTATGTGCACAACAACATATGAGCAAAATAAATGAGATTTTCCTATTTCATTCACCATTCTACAACCTCTACCACCTATATTTTTCAACTCTCTAACAGTTGATAATGATCTGTTTCTGACTCCTCAAAAGAAACACACTAGTGCCTCTTGATACACCAAGAGGAGGCTTTGATGTTTCTACTTCTTCTCGAGATGGAACAAACTCCCAAGTGAGAGATACAACTAGAAATCATAGAATCAAACTAACAAGAACCCAAAGTTCATTCCTCTAGTATCACTTACATACATGTTCATATGCCTTTTCAAGAAAATCACAATCATCCAAATCATCAGATTTGGTTGGTATTAAGACACATTTGAATTCCCTAAATCTAGAGCTCATGTTTAAGAACTAAGTACATTGAAACTTGACAAACCCAACCCATCCATTGTTTCTACACAAATCCAAATCCAGATAGTTATCATATATCTTGTTAAACAACATTGTGAGGAGAAGAATCATGTCTACTGGAAGCAGCAAAAAATAATTTCTCACCAAAATGCAAAATGTATGACCAAATTAGAAAGTGAAGGGGAAAAAATATATACCAGTTTGAAAGAAGAACCGAGTGGGATGCCTGTGCGCGTCCGGGTCGGAATCCGGATCGGTCTCCATAGCGACAGCTTCCACGGCCTCATTCTCATCTTCATCCTCATCCTTCCAATCCTCCGGCTCCTCGCAGCCGTCATTCCTTTTCTCGTTAGTGGAGACACACCTATCAACGGCAGTGAAGAGCTCAACCGGAAACGATCGATCCGGCGGCGCTCCTTGTTTAACCCGTCTGTACGCGGTCAAGAGCGCGTCCCACTTACGCTTGCACTGATTCAAGTTGCGGTTGACGTCGAGCGCGTTGCAGTTCTCGACGATCTGCTGCCATTTCTGGAAGGAGGGAAGCGTGGCTCCCCATTCCGACTCCACGGCGCAGATCTCGTTTACCAAAATTACGGATTCCTCCACCGTCCAGTCCGGAGCGGCCTTCGACCGGGTGCGGTGCGATTCGTCCATTTCTTCAAACTTATTTTAATGGAGGCTGCCATCTTCCAACTTACTTTTACGGTCGCCTTTTCAAGGATTTACCAATTTTTAAGAAAAAAAATTAACAGTTTCATAAAAGTATTAAAACTTTTTCGGGATCAATCTTCAACCCCTACTAAATAAATTAGTATTCAAAAAAAAAAAAAAAAATTCATCCAAACAACTTTAACCGACTCTCTCGTCCGTGCACGAAACGATCATAAATTCAATCGAAAGAAGATCAAATCCTTTACTGATTCATCATCATCATCATCAACGACATTCGACAGGGTTGCGTAGTGTAATCGATTTGGGGGGGCTTTGATGCAGTTTTTTTTCCGTTGAAACATTATAATAATGAAGTATTTTATCTATAAATATTTTAACGAATAATATTAGATGGATTTTATTTCAGAATTTAAATGGGGGAGTGTCCCTTTCTTACTAAAAAACTATTGTAATAATCCACAATAAAAAATAAAAAAAAATTCAATATTTTTATATCTTAATATTTAATTATGTTAATTAAAAATGTATTTATAGTTAATGATATTAAAATTTTGATGAATTATTTGTAAATATTTGATTATGTCACTCGTATACATAAGAGCTACATGTAATCTAATCAATGTATGAGTTATCAAAATTTTACTACTATTAATGAAGTAGCGTATTTTTAAATGACATAATATATTACTCTCTCCATCCTTTATAAGTAATTCTTTTTCTTTTCGGCACGGAGATTAAGAGTTGTGAGTGTAGTGAAATTAATATTTTATTGGTGAGTGTGAAAAAGTTTGCTATTTTAGGAAAATGGGACTAATTTATGGGACAAACAAAAATGGGAAATGAGACTAACGGGACATAGGGAGTATGATTTAATTCAGTCACAAATAAACATTGGGATATTTTTCATATCAAAAAAGTATTTTTAATTGAGAGAATCAAACATTAACACATTAAATTAAGTGATTGATAAATATTAAAATATTTTTCATAAGAAGGATTATCTCTTCTAATCATCGAAATCATGATCAATTATTTATAAATAAAATGTTTCTAATTACTACTATTGTAGACAGATATAGACTATGTTGTTTAGGAAAAATAAAGATATTATTCAGTATATCTTTATGAAATAAAGAAGAAGTATATTAGAACATATATGTTTTATGAAATTAATTTTCACGTTTTCACAATAGATGGCAAGAAATCAAATGAAACTGCAATTGGCAAAATGATATGATATGTTGACTAACATTTCAAAAAGAACCGAAATTAAGTGTTTTTTTTAATGGTTAAACCAGGCTAATAATCAAATAAATTATTCAAACTAATCTAGACTCGCGCGTGGAATAGTATTTTACAAGATAAAAGGCCGATTATTAAATGTAATAATTAATGTTTGATATAATTACATGTGAATTATTATTTTTATTATTATTATCATTATTATTATTATTGAACCAAAATAATGCAGCAGTCCTATTCAGTTTCTATAGTTAGGTCCAAAACCATTAGGTAACAGTTAGTTATTCCACGTAGATTCTGGTTTATGTTTTTTCTAACTTTTCTAATAATTTTCAAGTATTAATATCAATTTTTTTTTTTATTTAACATGTTTACATTCAAAAAATGTTGTATCAAATGCTAAATTTAGAATAATCTTATTTGATTAGTTCATTTAAGTAATGAAGTGAATTTGCTGCAATTTTATTGATACTTCTACCTTCAACATTTTTTATCGATCTAAAATAATAATATAATTTAGTGCCCGAGTTTAACACAATTGTGTCAAATATAGTAAAACACAAAAGTTTGACACACGCAAAACAAAGTATTTTAACACACACGGAAGCTAAAGATTTTGACACAGCGGAATTAATTTTTCGAATGTTTATAAATCATAAACCCTCGAGAGCCACACGGCAAATAGTTTTCACTTTTCAAAACAAGGTTTTTACAAGTGAAGAACAAAATACTAAACAAGATAGAAATTTTCCTAAGTTCACTCCTTAGTAAAATTCCTACGAAAGCAATCAAACACAAAAACTACACGATACAACCCAATTACTCCTCCTCCACCGTAGGATTCACTCTCCGGAGATGGATTCCACAACTCGATTGTAATCTTCGTGTACTCGATGAATGATTGGGAGAAAACGTTTCAGCCTAGAGAGCTCGTATGAATGTGTCTAACCTCTGATTCTCTAAGTCTCTAGTCTTCTTCGTCTCTTATTTATAGAACTTGGAGCACACGAGCACTTCTTCCACTACTTGGCAATGGATCGTGTCTTCTTCCACGTCTTTACCTGTTCATACAACAAAAATGGACTCTCACAAACTCACGTGGGGGAAAAATAAAGATGTAGAGGTGCTCCCTATTATTTAGGAACAAGAATAACTACCTAGAATAATAGTATAAAGTATATAATTAATAATATATACTTAATAAGGATAATATATTCGAAACCTAATAAATAGGATCTGTAAAAACGTCATTAAACAGATAAGTATAAGTTTCCTATAAAATAGGAGTTAGTTGTAACAAACAGATTCGGAACTTTGACATTGAAGAGTCAAAGTTGTAAGCATATAAGGTTTGACATTAATCTATCAATGCGAGTAAGTTTGACAATCGTGTGTCAAACTTACATATTCGCATATTCATACTTCACAAACATAAAAGATAAATTAGCTAATACTTTAGAGTCTTGAAAAATAAAATTAAACAATATCCCTCCCAATATCATTTCTTTTAATTGGTTTATGTATTCATTCCAATGAAAATATTTCTTAAAAATGATTACTATTAAGTTCTAAATCTTATATTGTCATATTTTGATTTGGAGTCTCAATATCATTTCTTTTAGGGAAAATAGGGAAATATATCCTCATCTTTTACAAATTAGGGAAATATATCCCCAAGTTTAACTGTTAGGGAATTATATCCCAAAGTATAGTTCTGTTAGGGAATTTTGTCCTCCTGTGCTGACTAAGCTGTTAAGTGCCATGTGGCGTTGAGGTGGCATTTGACTCAATGCCACATGACGCCACATCAGCGCCACATGGCAAATGCCGTGGCATTTTTAATTTTAAAATATATAAATATTAATTAAAAATAAAAATATAATTGAAAAAAAGTAAAATTTATATAAATAATTATTGTCTTATTTTACTGTTTTTTCAATAATAATTTAATTTTTAATAAATATTTATATAACTTTATTTTCTTCAATAAATTATTATTAAAATATAAAATTATAAGTTGAGTTATATATATATATTATATATACAAAATGTAATAATATTTATTTCATTTCGTTCATAAAAATAAATGAATATTTATTTTATATTAAAATATTATTATAAAATAATAATGATAATAATAATAATTCAGATTTTTAATTATTTTAAAAATTCACGTGAAATCTGAATTCTTTAAAAAAAATAACAAAAAAATCTGAATTTTTATTATAATCATTATTATTTTATTAATAATATTTTAATACAAAATAGATATTCATTTATTTTTATGAATGAAATAAAATAAATATTATTAATATACATATTGTATATATAATATACGGAGTATATATAACTCAACTTCTAATTTTATGTTTTAATAATAATTTAATGAAAAATATAAAGTTATATAAATATTTTAATTAAAAATTAAATCATTATTGAAAAAAAGAATAAAATAAGACAACAATTATATATAAATTTTACTCTTTTTTGAATTATATTTTTATTTTTAATTAATATTTATATATTTTAAAATTAAAAATGACAAGTCATTTGCCATGTAGTGTTGATGTGGCATCATGTGGTATTGAGTCAAATACCACCTCAGCGCCACATGGCACTTAACTGCTTAGTCAGCACATGAGGACAAAATTCCCTAACAGAACTATACTTTGGGATATAATTCCCTAACAGAAAAATTTGGGGATATATTTCCCTAATTTGTAAAAGATGGGGATATATTTCCCTATTTTCCCTTTCTTTTAATTGGTTTATGTATTCATTTCAATGAAAATATTTCTTAAAAATGATTACTATTAAGTTCTAAATCTTATATTTTCATATTTCGATTTTCAAATCAATATTACATAATGTTATTTATTTTTAATGGCAAACACGGAAAATTACTTCTTATTCTTTCATATTTGACATCACACGTTTTTTTTTTTCAAACTACCTATATTTTTAAATTGGAAAAGGTGTAAATTTATTCTATATCCGTCAATTCTAAAATTATTTCTAATCTTTTTGTTTGGAAATTATAGTCCAATATTTGACAATTAAGAAAATTTACCATAACCTTTTCATGTTAAATGATTTTATTCTAAAATTTACTTTTATTAATTAAAAACACTAGAGGTGATTGGGGTTTCAAGAAAAAACAACTTGAGACACCTTATACAAACAATTTATGATTATGAACTAATCAACTTTAATGACATGTGACTCAATATATTTTAAATTTTGTCAATTACTTGGGATGTTTTTTAACTAATAAAATTAAACATTATAATAAAATTCATAATATACAAAAATTGGAATAAATATTTATAGTTTGTCATACATTGAAGTGTAATTTTCTAACAAAAGAAATTGGAATAAACTTTAGAATTAACTGTTGGTCTCGAGACCAGAGTAACTATGATGCACAGCGAAAATTTTAAGAACAATTTGCATTCATAAACTGGTGGTTATTTGTCAATTTGTATTTTTGTAAAATTGATTGTAGCGAGTTTGAATTTTAGGTTCGGTTAAAGGATACTGCAACACTAGAATGTGTTGAGTTTTAAAATCCTTGTATGAAAATAAAAAATAGTAAAGAGCAATTGATTTATAGAGGTTAGGACAACAAGTCTTACGTCATCTCTTCAAACCAATGTCTGGAAATTCACTAAACCTCAAGTATAGGATGGTCTCGTGATCTATCGCTAGCTGGTGGATGCTAATGTCTACCAGTTCACTAGCTCACTCGTCCATGCCTCTGGTTCCTTCGGCTTCGCATACTGGAGTGTGAGCACACCACGCAGCCTTCTCTGAATGTTGAGAGCTTTATAGTTCCTCCCGAACTATCGAACTGGTTGGCTAGATGCCCGTGATAATCACTATTGGAGATATGCAGTGATTGTTGTGTTCTTTCTTGGAAAGAAAGAACACCAAGAAAATAACTCTAGTTTAGAAAGCTAAGAGTCTCGTGTTTAAAGGATGACACGCGGTTGGCTAAGTTGTAGCCTTGATGATAGAAACACTTGAGTTTTCACTTGCGCAGAGTTTCGTTGTCTGTCTCTGAGCGCTTTATCTATTTATAGACGAGATAGGAGCGTTTGTAGCCGTTTAAAGACGGATTGGGCATGTCCAATCTGAGGCGTCTATTTTTTCTGACGGGAGCAGGATGTTTTTCATGAAGTTCTGCATCTGCTATGTCATTTTCTGACACAAGATGTCGACATGCTGCTTTTGTGTCAGAACGGCTTCGCCAGTCCGAGGAATTTGAACTGGTTAACATATCTTATGTCTTTAAGGAATCTCCTTTCTTAAAGACTAATCTTTAATGATTCCTCTGACTTATTATCTTTGTCTCTGTGTGAATGAACACTGGTCTTGTAAATTGGAGAAGATCCAAGCTGGTGTCCTCGATCAGTTTCTTTGATTTGTCAGTTTCAGGCTGGGATCCAGTTTCTTCTTATCCTTCATGCGTTCCAAACTGGTGGCTAAGTATCTAATTCAGTTTGTCTTTATCAGCTTCATCAGCTCCATTACAACCCAATAGTCATCCTAATATGATGTTACAAGTTTATAAGGACTAAGCTAATCTAGAGACACTCTAATTTGATGATTTTTTTTATATTCTTTTGACACATCAAAATAACAATAATAACATTAACTTATATAGTAAGATAGAATTCGTAGCTTTCATTTCTTAAATATGCCTAAGTATTGGAAATCAACTTCAATAAAAGGAATGAGAAAGACTTTACTATGAAAGATAAACAGCATTTATTACTTTTCTTTTAATTTCGTGAATACTATGTCTTCTTTTTTATTTTATTTGATGTTGTATTGACAATGATATGGATATAATTTGAATGTATAATTTTGGAATGAGTCTCATGTAAGGTATTTTTACGCATTTCAATCCAAATGAGTTGATTTTAATTGTAATTAGTGGATTTCTATCAGAGTTCAGATCATTTCAAATGAAGTGATTGCATTTCAATTCAAAATTAAAAATATTCTAATCATAATGCAATATATCTCATTATTTTGCAAAAAAAAAAAAAATCACCTTACACAAATTTTTGTCATAATTTTATAACGGTAAAAAGGGTCCCGTCCGCTCACCAGCTAACATTAACGCCGTTCATTCAACAAATATAACAATTCTTGCATTCAAATATTGACTGAACCAACTCTTTTAGTAGGTTTGAATACCCTGAGTTTCCAATTGACTGTCCAGATTCAATGAATCTTAGGTCAATTACCACACTTTGCTAGGTAGCTTAGTCTCGGTAAACACATTAAGATTTTTCACACATTAGATTAGATATTAATAAATTATAATATAGTGTATACATATATATTTTAATTTAAAAAATATATGTGTATATATTGCAAAATTGATATTTATTTGTAGAGAATTCAAAATTATGAATTTTAGAATATTTATTATTTATTTTGTCATTTAAGAAATATATTAGTTTTAGTAATGCATTTATACAAAAATCAACTCACCAATATTATTAAGACAATTGGCACTACTGCATTGATTCATTAATAAATAATAAAAGAAAAATGTAATTGGGATCCACAGACTTTTTAAAGGTTGGAATATTTATGGTCAATCTTATTGGGGAATTTTTAACTATTTTTCATTAATTATTTTTTTGGCAAATACTAACGACGGTTGAGTTTTATTATTGCGATAAATCGAGTCCTATCATCATGATAAATTGGGTCTTATATTGAACCAAACCTGACTCTAATACTATTAGAAGATTCATATTTCTCCCTACAAAATCAGCTTGTAAGGAGAGAGAAACTTCACTATTATATAGTGGTATATTCTCATGTCCATGGTCGATGTGGGATAATTTAACAAATTCGTGGTTGAATAATTGATTGAATATAAATAAAAGACTTACTTAAAAGTGTGGCAATTCATTTTAATTTGCACAAAATGAATTTTAACCCTAAATCAAAACTTTACGTGAAAAGAATTGATGGGATGTGAATTTAGTGTCAGTCTACAAAGAAAACATATTATAAAGTAGTCACGACTGGGATTTTAAGTTTTAATGAGTAAAAACGTCCAAGTTCAGTGAATCAAAGCTTAAACATTCCAAACTTTAAGGAATTAATAAATAAACGAGTGCCATTTTTAACTTTATTTTCTTTTGTATTTTATGGGTATTTTTTTTCAAAATTTTATTTAATAAATTAGACTATCCAATAGGGGTGAACACGATTTGGACCAATTGAAATAATTTGATCGGTTTGATGACTTAAAATTCTTGTTGGATCAAACTATTTTTTGAACCCGTATGATTGATTTGGCGGACATTTTGTGGTAGGAAATCGGTCGTTTTGGGCGGATCAGATAGTTTTAAGAATAGCATTTAAACTTGTTGGTTGTTGATATACACCCATAATAGTCACCATTGGAGATGTGATAACTCCAAGATGTTTTCTTACTTGGAAAGTAAGAAAATCTTAGTAAATAGCTCTTGCTAGACGCACAGAGCCTTGTGTCCAAAGATGACATACGATGAGTAAGTTGATTGACAGCTTGAAAGCTTAGAATGCTTGAGTCGTGATTTTAGCAGAGTTTTGATAGCTTTCGTAAAACCAATTTGATTCAGTTTCAGTTTCGGTAACCTTCTCCTCTTGAAAGAATCTTCTATTTATAGACAGATCTGGAGAAGTTTAAATCTTGGAGCCGTTTAGAGGAAATTGGGATCCTTCCAATCGAAAGTCTCATTTTCCTGAAATGTTGCATCCTTTGCTGTCGGAGCAGGTAGAGTTGGCAGCTTTAATCAGAACGCCTTTGAGCTAGTCCAAGGAATATTTGCTAGTAAATTCCTTGGATGAACAAGTTTTAAGGATCGAAAACTTTAAGATCTCATTTTTTTAAATTTGGGCTTGGAAAGTGTGCGCTTGTCTTGCTCGCTTCGTCTCTGAGTGCTATTTTGAGATTCGCTCTTTGTTGGTGACATTATGTTGGTAAGCTCCTTGCTGGTGAACACCAGCTGGTGATAACATGTCAGCCAACTACCTTCAAAGGTAAAGGCCATTGGCCCTTGCAGCTGAAGGCATTTCAACCAGCAAACTCCAAACAAGCTCGCGATCAGTTCCTTACAACTCGATAGTTCCTAATACAGAATATTACAAGTGTGAACAAATCTAAGCTACAGATACACTAATCTAAGCTACAGATACACTAACTAGCAGTTTGTTTGACACATCAAAACATATAAAAAGGGACCAAATTGTTTTAAAATAATTTGACCGGATTGATTTAAAATATTAATTTAACCAGTTTCATTTAAAATTTTATTAAACCATAACAAATATATTTCACTGATACTTCATTTCTCAAACCAAACCATATACACTCTACCATCCAATTTGCAAATTATTGTGTGCTACGACAAATTATTAGAAGCAAATGGTCACTTCAAAAAAAAGAAGTGGCATTAGGAACTTAAAAAAAATTAATAATAAAGTATGTGACATTAGGAACTGAAACTTCAACTTCAGAAGAGTTAAAAGGTGAAGATTTTAATATAACTTTTTTTACTAATTTTATAATTATATTATTTTTTAACCTTGAGAATTATTATATAAAATTGGAAATTCTGGCAATAATAACGCACAAATTTATTGCGCATAAGAAAAGTAATTCATATAAAATAAATACAAATAATATCAGTTATTTTTAAACTTAGTTATCTAAAATAATAGTTAATAATATGCATAAAAATAGTTATTAAAGACTATTAATATTTAAAATAAATAAGAATAAATAATTGCAAAATCTAGTGGTTTATATGAACATGACTTTTTAATGGACAACTTTCGGTAACCAAATTCTTGAGTTATATTTTTATTTGTTTTCAATTTTAGGTTATGATTGAAGAAATAAATATTTAAATGATCTATAAAACATTACATTAACCTACATTTAACTCATTTCCATCCTGCAATAATACCATATGTCCCCTTCAAAAATACTAAACCCTAAAACTATAGCATCTAATATTCAAAGTTATGACTAAAATTAAAAATAATTTGATAAAGTGTGTGTAACGCCCCCATCTGACCTTCCCAATATGGGGCCACGTTACATTGATGTTTCAGGTTTTGATGAGCATTTCAGGATATTTAATTAAGGAAATACACAAACTTTATTCAGAAGAAGTTGAACAGTAATAACAAATCCTTCGAGTCAGATAGTAAAACAGAAATTTGTTTAATTAAACATTCAAAAGAGGGAAGGGGTTTTCAGAGAGTGGTGCAGCAGTGTGTGTAGCGTGATGGTGACATGTATATGAAGATACATATCACAGGATCTTATTCTTTGTAAAAACTCTTCACATCTCCAGCTTACACCCCGCTACTACCATCCTTGCTGCTTAACCTGCACGTTTTAGAAATAACGCGAGGGCTGAGTACTTTCGTACCCAGTGAGAAACATGCCAAAAACATACATTATATAGGAAACATGCTATGCAACTCACACAGCTAAACACGGGGTTTTGTTGAAAAGAACCGTGTTAGCCAAAACATTTTATTTCACACGTGTGTTATTTTAGGTGTTATCATATCTGTTTCAGTGTTGTAACTGGAAGTTGGCCGGCTTCCGAGTTACGATGATCAGTTAGGAATGAATACACACTCAACCTACTGTCATTTAGAGTGCACTAGTCTCAGAAATCCTTGTTGAGACCCGATCGCTTATAATTCATCATTTACATTCCCATAATCAATCTCATTCACAACTCCACATTCAAGTATAACAAATTCCAAATTCCTACAACAACCACGGTTTACCAAATTAGGATAAATGATTTAGGACCATAATGCGTTCAAAAATTCTAACCCAATCCACTCTCAACTTAAGTCTCTCTCATGATCCTTTCTTTAACTCTTCCGTAGTTTACGATTCAAAACTATGCTCAACTTAAAATCAAAACCCATAATTCCAATATTCATCACTTTTTCTTGCTCAACATGCATTTCAAATCAATATAAATCAAATGGGTTGAAAGGATATGAAATGGGATGAAAAATATCTTAAAAACCATGTTTTATGTTTTAGGGTCGAAGTCCGTTCCGAACGGGTTGTGTTCGTCCCGAGCGGAACGAACTAAATGCAGAAATTTCCTAAGGCCGTGAGCCATCCCGAGCGGGATGAGCTCGTCCCGAACGGGTTGCAGCTCGCCCTGCACCCTGTTGATTCGCGATTCGTCCCGAACGGGACCAAGCCGTTCCGAACGGGACGGGTCGTCTTCTCCGGCGATTCCGCCGTTCCCGGCCCTGAAACTCGCATTTTCTCTCAACCCAAACACCCGATTACACATGCAATGACTAAATCGAAGTCCTAAGGCATTAAGGAACCCGAATCTACCCTCAAATCGCCAATTAAACGCAAAAATAGAGGTTGTGAGTGAGCTCACCGGAAAAACTTCGACGGCGGCGGCGCGAGGTGATTTTCGGCGACGAATTCCACAACTCTCAACGTCCGAAAACTCCTTACACTTCCAGGAACACGAATCTATCACCCAAATGTCGATTAACGATCGTAAAAACGAGTTATGAGAATCAAATCTGAAAATCGCAACTCAAAAACCCACTTACTTCAAATGGCGATATCTCCCTCAATACTTGTCCTCTCGAGGCCCACCAGTAGTCAAATTGAAGCCCTCGACGAGAGCTATCTGTTGGTGAAGTCTGCTCGCCGAATAGTCGCCGGTGGTAGTCAGAAATTGGCCGGACAGAGGTGACGGGTTTGGGTGTCTGAAAATTTCTCTCCCTGCTCTTTCTCTCTCTTCGATAGGTATAAGGTAAGGGTAGACTATGGTATAATTCATATATTATACATATTATAATACATATTCCACCTTATAATAATTATACACTATTATATCTATGTATAATCATATAATACTTATATAGTCAAATATCTCTACATATATACATCAATTCCCAACACCAAATATTTCCAAAAATACATGCAATTACATCCAAATCCCATTCTCCAACACATAATATTTACATAATTTTCTTGATAAATCTCCACATATGAGTACAAAACTCAATTTAAATTCTCCAAATCCAAAATAGATCATTCCCAATTATTTCCCAATTGGGATATATTCATTGTTACATCCGAACTATTTAGACAAGATCAAAATTAAACACGGGGTATTACAGTGTGCGTTTGATTAACTTCTTGAAATTGGCTACACAATGTAAATGGAGGGAGGATGTCTCTTCCTATCCTCGAACTCACAATTAATTGGTCATAAATAAAATGCTTTAACCAATTGAATTCCGAGTTAAGTAACAAACATATACACAATTTAAATGTTGAGGGGCACCCTTTATGTACTTGAACTCATGATCATCAATTGTGTTTGGTTAACAAACATTGACATGGTGTGTGTAAGAAATATTGGATTAGCCTAAGATGTGCATTACAAATTAGTTTCCTTTTCAATTATGTGCAGTCATGCTACTAGATTGATCATAGATGTGATGCATATTTTTAACAAACAAAGCTGTTTTTAGTTAGGGATCTGTTAGAAATTAAATGTATAAGTTAATAGAGTTTATGTTTTGCATTTAAAATAAGATTTATACTAAATAGGAATAAATCTAAGTTTTGTGATTAATTGCATCAAAATATTGATCTATTAAAAAACATATTTTATGTCTAATATGTTTAACAACAAAAATTATTTTAAGTATAGAAAAAGATAAGATAATGAATAAATTTTAATCTCAATTATTAATTAACTATAAACGAAAAGTGTAAATTCTTTCCTTATTTAACATATATATAGTTTTAATATTAGTTTGTGATGTGTATTTTATTAATTTCTTAATAAGAATGTATTTTAGAAATATCCGTGATTACAACAAAAACTTTTGGGTAAAAAAAAATCACTTAATAATTTAAACTAGCAAAAATTTTAAGTATAGTTCAACCCATAGCAACTCTTATAAAAACATTCACAATACAGTAAAAGTGCTTTGACCAAGGTTTGAATGGAGTTAAAATTCCAATTATACCGTCCTATGTATTTCTTTTCTATTTATCTTAATTTAATTTCATTTGCACAAATTAAAATTCCATCTACACTATATAATTGCACAATTTTGAATTTTTACACAATTTTAATAATTTCACAATTTAATTTTGAATTTTTACACAATTTTGATAATTACACAATTTTGGTATCAGAGCTATATCATACATTTTATTTGGAATGACATTACTAAGAAAAGAAATTTTGAAAATTCAAAATAATATAAAATTAATAAAAGAATTAATAAAACTTCATAAAATAGAAAATGAAATATACGAAGTATTTCGATTAGAAATTTTATTTGAAAAACTAGAAAAGCAACTCAGAATTTTAATAACTGCATGACAGAAGGGAATTCCATCTACATTATTAGATTCAATAAATCGAATAAAGAAAACAAAAATACGAAAATATAAATACCAAGATTTAATAAATTTCCTAAAGGAACAATGAGAATTAGATAATGAAGAAATATTAACAGGAAAAGAAAAATGTCTCGAATGTAAAGAGGCATTAGAATTAATACAAGAATTAGTAACAAAAGGGACAACAATTCTTGAATAATTATGTTCTGATACTACTACGGGGAATTAAGATCAGGGCATGAACAAATTATATCTCAAAATCAGTAATTATATGGAGCATGCAAGCACGAGAAAAAGAAGTTGACAGTCAAAGTCAAAAATATATAGAGAAATTCTTAAGAGATCTACAAGCAATTGATTTTGAATACACCCCAGAAATAAAACAAGAAATTTGTACCAGACTAGTGGAAGAATTTCCTGAAGATCATGCCTGTAGCATTTGTACACCAAGCACCGACGGCGATGCAGACTTAGAGACAATAGAAGAAAAAAAAATGTGAAAAGACATCACCATTTCTGTCATTTTGTTTCTTTCCTTTTGTAACTACTATGTAAATTATTAGATTCTACTGTGTAGTGGTACCCCTCCAAGGGTAATTATGTAAAAGGCAGACCTTTCGTCGCCTATAAATAATGTGGTTCTCATTAGGAGAGGACACACTTTCTATTGTAATATATTCTTCATATATGATAAGTTTCTTTCTCTACATATGATCTCTGGCGGATCTGAAGAAGGCTACAGCGAAGAGCTATTTTGCCAAATTGATCTTGAGATCTTGAAGAAGAAACATTTCAGGTATGAAATCACAAAACTCTTTTACAAAGTTCAACATATCAAGCATGAAATGTCAAAATGGCAACCTATATCGCTGTGACAGCATATAGCAGGCCCGACAAAGTAATAAATTATATGAAGAACATAGAAGTTAAATTAGATCATAATAATTATAATCAATATCATATACTAACAAGTATAAATAAAAAAATTAGTTGTTGCATTAATAGAAACAGGATCTTGTACAAGTTTTATAAATGAAGATTTAACAACAAAAATTTATGATTTATATCCAGAAGTAACATATATTATTCTCGAAGGAACTCCAGTACGAAACACTAAATATACATCTGTTAATATTATTTTTAGTAAAACACTTTCAGTAAAAATAGAAATACCAATTGATGGAAGATCTAAACAAGAACAAAAAGAAATAATATTAGGGATAGATTTTCTAGAAAACTTTAATTACAAAATAAAAAGTAAAGAATTAATACTAAAAATACAAGGTGAAAAATTTAAAATCCCACGAATAAATTTATATAAAGAAAACATTAAACAATTACTATGAATATCTTTGAAAAAGGAGAAAACTCGAGGCAAGAGCAAGAAGATAAAGAAGATATAAAAGAAATAATAAAAATAGAATCAATTGGAGAATATTTGTCTGATATAATATTTGATAAAAAAAATAATAAATAAAGTACGAAAAAAAAAGAGAATTAACACTTAATTCCAAAGAAAGTATAGAAATCCCAACATTTAATAAAAGAATATCAAATATATTAAATCGAGAAAATATAGTTTACTATGGATTAATGAGTGGAGAATCATTAGTATACACGAATCAAGCAAATTATGAATTCCAAGCATACATAATGAATAAAGAAAAAATAAAAGAAAAAATAGAAAAAATACCTAAAAGAGATCAGAAGAAATTAGGATACATACATATTGAAATAATATAAATAAAACTAAAATCTACTTATTTCATAGGAATAGATTCACCCGTACAATTACAAATTGTTGATAATAGAATTACAAATAAAAAAGAAAAAATTATAGGAGAAATAGATGGCAATCTAGGTTCTGATATCATTAAATTCAATGTTGCATTACAATATGGAATTCCTTTCCAAACACAAACCTTTAGTGTTTCAATTGGAGTCCGATGCAATTTTGAAAAAAAAAGATTTAATGAAATCCTTAGACATACAATTTACTATAAGTTACAAGGTATCTTATGCATTAACCAATAGTAATTTTGTAATACCCCAAGTTTAATTAAGCTTTTGTAAAGATCAATTGATTTAATAAAGAAAGAATTCCCTAATTGAGAGATATTGGAAGTAATTATTTTGTGGTTGGAGAATTTAATTATATTATTGAGTTTGGTTATTCTATAATCTTGAGGGAATTATCAAGATATTATTGGAAATATCATGGTGGAAATTGGAATCTTATACATTGGAGATTGATTTTTGGATGTTTATGCATGAGTATTTGGAATTTTGTGAGAAAATTGGAAGTATCATGTTGGAATTTATGTATATAAATTTATAGAGCATATTTGGATATATATATATATATATATAATATAGTGTAAAAAAAAGGAATTATATGTATATATGTTGGAAATTATATCAATTATTATTCATATATTATAATCTAGAGAAAGAAAAGAGCAGCCCCCCTTTTCTCAAAACCCTTCCCGTCAGACTGTATTCCCGGTCAAATTTCGGCCAACTCCGGCCACTATTTGACGAGCCACCACCACCATCTTGAAGTAAGATCTCCGAGCTTCGTTTTGAGTACTCGTGGGCTCCGAGAGGACGAGAAACGAGAGAGATATCAAAGTGAGAAGTTGAGGTAAAATGTGAGATTTAATTCGTGGATTTTGGTTTGAATCTTGTTATTCCCGCCGTAATTCGGTGTTTTGATGTTAGATTCGTGTTCCCCATCGTGTGTAGATCGTTCAGACGTCAAGAAACTCGAGTTTCCTCGCCGGAATCGCGTCCTTCGTCGGAGAGAGAGAAATTTCCGGTGAGCTTCGTTTACCCCTTTATTCTTGCGTGTTTTTGTGTTTACAGGTTGGATTCGTGCTCTAGAATGTCCTAGGATCTTAAATATATCATTGCATGTAAGATCGGACGGAAGAATCATGAGAAAATGCGAATTTCAAGGGGAAATCCGGCGAGTTTGTCGGAGAAGACGACTCATCCCGAACGGGACGGAGGCATCCCGCTCAGGACGAGCCTCGAACAGGTGTGCAGGAGCAGGACACCCATCCCGTTCGGGATGGGTGGATCCCGCTCGGAATGGGGCACGACCAGGAGGAGAAATTCGGCGAGTTGTTCATCCCGTTCGGGACGAACGAGTTCCGTTCGGAATGGGCTTCGACCTTGAAGTATAAAACATGGTTTTTGAGCTATTTTTCATTCCATTTCGAACCCTTTCAATCCCTAAGATTAATATATGATATGGGAAGCATGTTGGGTATGATATTATGATTCGAGATGTGTTTGGTTATGAAAAATGAATTGCCTTGAGAACGAATGTAGACTTTGAGTTATAAATGATGTTGAATCGGATAGAATGATAAGAATTTAGGAAATTATGTTGAGATGGATTGATTATGAGATGGTTTTGGATTTGATTAAGCTTGTCGTTGTCCTAGATCGTCCGTCCTAATTGGTGAACCTTGATCATTTGTAGGAGGTTGAAAGTCGGAGAAGTAAGCTCAAGTTAGAGGAAAACATCTATAACTAAAGCCAAACATCAGGTGGGAAACTATTTCAGTAAAAACCAAAATGCGTGTTTTCTTTTCAAAATGCGTTACAAACTGTTTTATTTTAACTGAGACTGTTATGCATGTTTTGTGCTATTATATCTGTCCTCTGTCGATTCCCATCGACAGAGAGAATAACTAATGAGTTTAGAACCAGGTTTCCATAACTGCGCTAGAACTCACTTAGTAAACAGGGTGTTAGCCCCTTTGATAATGATTGGGTGAACAATCCCCATATGTTGATTGTTGGAATGAGGCGGAGTGTCCTCCAGTTGGATCCTGTGAATATTATTATTAAAACGATCGGGTCTCAAAATGGGTTTCCGAGACTAGTGCACTTAGATGACAGTAGGTTGGGTGTGTTTACATTCCTGACTGATCATCGTAACTTGGAAGTCGGCCAACTTCCAGTTACAACACTGAAACAGATATGATAATATATAAATAGCACGTGCAAAATAAAATGTTTTAGATAGCATGGTTCTTTTCAACAAAACCCCATGTCTATCTGTGTGAGTTGCATAGCATGTTTCCTATATAAATGTATGTTTTCGGGCATGTTTCTCATTGGGTACATTAGTACTCAGCCCCTCGCGTTATTTCTAAAACGTGCAGGTTAGGGGCGGCAATCTCAAACTTGACCCGACAACCCAACCTGAACCTAACACGAAATCAGTGGGTTGGGTTAACCCATTTAACTGTTGGGTCAATTTTGGGTTGAACCCACGAACCCAATTAAATTTTGGGTCGGGTTCGGGTCACCTGTGGGTCAACCCGCGTAACCCGAATAACCCGCCAAATTATTAATTTGAAATTAATAAAGTTTTATATCTTACCATTTTAGCAATTATTTTTAATATATTTGATTTTTATTCACGAATATTATATTCAATGTGTTATACTATGAATTAAATTCTATATTATACCTCAAATTATTCATATAATAATAATAATAATAACAACAACAACAACAACAACAACAATAATAATAATAATAATAAGGAATATGCCTAACACAAATTCAATGAGGTTTGATTACAAAATTGTCCTACTAAAGATATTATAATTGTATTATATAAAAAATAGTAAATATAATAAATTAGTGGGGTGTAATATTTAAAGAAAATGAGAAACATAAATTTCTTATATTTTTATTATAAAGAATATATTTATGTTATAATATAATAAATATTATAAAGATAAAAATTGATATAATATTTTTTTATGGGAATAGTTTTTTCACTATTCTCCGTTAATATTTAGATAGATTATCTAATTATTTAAAATATAATTATAAGATTATAAATATATTATATATATGTGAATATATTAGTATATTTATAATTTTTTATATTATATATCTAAGTATTTTTATTTATTTGATAATACCAAAGCAAGTAGATAAAATACAAAATTTATAAAGAAAGATAAAATAGTAAAAACATAAGGTTTTACTAAAATATATTATATATGTATGTGCTATAACATTAAAATATATCAAGTAAAATAAAATTAATGTGATGTAATGATTTACACCGCACTATGTGCAAATTAATTATATGATATTTTATTTTATGATATATTAAGATGAAATTAATAAAGTTATATATCTTAACATTTTTTATAGATTATCTTTAATATATTTAAGTTTTATTCGTTAATATTACACATATTATAATATAAATTATTTTCTACATTATACGTCAAACTATATATACATCTAATAAAAATAAAAAGAAGTACATTAAACATAAAGTCTATGAGATTTGATTTTAATATTATCCTATAATAATGTTATATTTGTATTATTCTAAAAGAATAGTAAATATAATAAATGAATGAGATATAACAATTTAAAGAAAAAGTGACAAATATAATTTTTTTAATATTTTTAATTATTTTTTATTGTATATATGTTATAATAGAATAAATAAAATAAAAATAAAAATAAAAAATTATGTGAATTTTTGGAGTGAACA
>JAPKLW010000053.1:153237-170669 GCA_026898455.1 Plectranthus barbatus | reverse complement strand
ATATATATATATATTAATTTATTTATTTTTAAATTTGGTTAGAATATCTAAATAAGATTTGATTTTGAACTAAAAAGATTTATATATTTTATTTTTTAAATTAGGTTAGAATATTTGAATAAGATTAAACGGGTCATTTGGGTCATTTTTGGGTCAACCTGAAAATAAACAGGTCGGGTTCGGGTTGAACTTTCTAGACCCGAAAAATAAATGGGTTGGGTTCGGGTTGACATATAACGTGTTAATATTAGGTCTCAACCCGACCTGCCAACCCGAACCCAACCCAATTGCCACCCCTAGTGCAGGTTAAGCAGCAAGGATGGGAGTACTGAGGTGTAAGCTGGTGTGAAGAAGTTGTTTTTGAAAAGATAAAAGATCCTGTGACATGTATCTTCATATACATGTCACCATCACGCTATACACACTGCTGCACCGCTCTCTGAAAATTTCCTTCCCTTTTGAATTGCTAAACATTTGGATTTTATTGTTAAATTAACTCGAAGTACTAAATTTTTACTGCTTTATTAATTCCTCATATAAATTCAAGCCTTCCGCATTATTATTTGAGAAATGTGTTTGTTAAAAACCTGAAACATCAATGTAACGTGGCCCCAAATTGGGAAGGTCAGTTGGGGGCGTTACAAATTTAAGTATAATTTTTCAACATAGAGATAGAATATATACATACAAACTATTAAGTACTACAAGTATTGTAATAAGAAAAGATAATAGCCTACAAAAATTCATTCAACAAAGCTCATCTCAAAGAATTCAAAATAATACACCAATCTCAAAAAATATTATAGAACAAGCAAGAGCCAGTACAAGTAATATAAGCCAGAATAAATGGCCTGAACCAATAAAAAGACAAACATTACATTTAGATAATCAAATGACAAAACTAAAAAAACAAATACAAGAATTAAAAATAGTAGTTACAGAGATAAATGATAAAATATAATGTTTCTATTAATTTATTAAATTATATGATATTAAAAATGAAATTAGAAATGTATATTAGAAATGAAAGATATGGAAATATTAAAAATAAAAATAATTATAATTGAAATAAGTAAAAGAGAAATAATTGAAGGGTATTTATGAAAAAAAAATTAATGAAAAGGTGCTTTTGCTATTTTTTGAAGTTTTTCACAAGGGTTGTCATTTACTAAACTACATTTAACCAAATTGTTAGAATAGATTTTTGCATTGCCCATCAAATATTGTCATCATAAATAAAAACAAACACAGTCATAAAACTTTCAATATAAATATTTTTTTAAGGATTCAAGAAGATTTCTGTATTATAGTTACAAATGTTTCAAATTTGCATTGCAAAGGAAAACTATATTTTGAATCTACGATTAAATTATATTTTAGTTTTGGAATTAATAATATAAAAATAAAGGTATTATTTTTATTGTTAGACAAATTTAAAGATATATTTCTTTAATGCAAATGATGTATTTTTTGTTGCAAATAATATAATTTTTTTCAAAAAAAAATAATGTATTAAAAAATAAAATAATATATTTAATTTATTAAAATAATATAGTATTAAAATTCGTCTAAAAACCAACCCAAAAATAAAATAAAAATTGAAATTCCAGACGTCTACCAAACATGTCAACCACATGCGCACACGCTCGGAACGTGACAGCGCCGACATCTGCAACATTTGTTTCCTCCTCTCTCTATATATATTTCCCTTCACTTCCCTCTTCTCCACCACCGTCCCCTTCGCCGCTGCGGGAGAGAGATTGAGAGACTAAACTTAATCTCACTTAATCTCAATCTCTCCATCGATTGACTCCTGCATCCTTAACAACCTCTTGCATTGCCTGTGATCCTACTCCTTCCTCCTAATTTTTTACTTCATTTGAACGTTTGCTTTGATACTGCTAGGGGGTTCATCCGTTTGCTGATTTTGACCTTTTTCTTCGGAGAAAAGATGGTATTCTGGGTTTTTGGGTATGGGTCATTGGTGTGGAACCCTGGGTTTGAATATGATGAGAAGGTCATTGGGTTCGTCAGGGGTTATAGGCGTACATTTGATGTTGGTATGTTTTCTTTTTTCTTCCTTGTAAATCCGGACTTCGTCAAATGAGAGTTGGTGCGGATTAATTTTATGCTTTATGTGCGTGAATCTCCGTGTTTGAGGTTGCCTCTAGATTGTTGAGGCCCTTCATTGAACATTGTCTTGGAGCAATTGCTTTGCTCTGAAGTTAATTTTGGAGTGAAAATCCCGATAGTCGCTTCAGGCGTTTATGATTGTTTGGTGAAAAGGGGTTTTTTTATTTTGGTGGGTTATTGTTGTAGTTGTTGTTTTTTCTGCTGATTTGTTTGTTTAATTTGATATGATTCAGCCTGCATTGACCACAGAGGGACGCCTGAACTCCCTGCGAGAACTTGCTCATTGGAGAAGAACGAAGGATCTGTCTGCGTATGTTGGATTCTTGATTTTCTTTTTTCTCATTTTTTTTATGGCAAATCTTTAATGACGAGCTGGTTTACTTTCAACGCTTGGTGGGAAGGGTTTTTTTTTTTATATGTATAAATATGATGTCAATATCTTCGTCAGATAATTTAATGACCCACTTTTTTCTTGCATAATTACTGCTAAAGTGTGTTTAGACTTTAGATTATCAAAATTGAATTATTTTGAAAGTGCAAATTTGGGTCTCTTCAACAATCTGTAAATAGTGAATCGTGTTTTTCAATGATCAAACTCTTCCTTCAGCATGGGCCCTTATGTTTTAGTTTGTAGCCGATTTGGGTTGTTTTGATTTGCAGTCTTTTGCTAAAAGTTGAGAATTTCTATTTTCTTGTTATTATAGTGGGGTGCTGCCTATTGCGTGCGTGGAGGACCAGAGAAAGAAATGGCCGCAATGGCGGTATGCTCTTTTCCAATTCTTCATCCATTTGATTCCCACACGTGTGCCTCTTTTGGGATTTTTTATTTGATCAAATCTTGTTTCCTCCTTGTATGTGATGTCAGTATCTGGAGAGAAGGGAATGCGAGTATGACCAGAAAACTTTGGTAGACTTTTACAAAGTGAGTTAGTCGTTGTGCACATTAATTTGGACCTTTTCTCATTCCCTACGACTTTGATTATTTTTTTTGTTGACATGATTATTATTTTTGATGCAGGAAGGTGAATCTGAGGTGCCCTTGGTGACAGGGGTCATTGTGTAAGTAATCTGTAGTGTATTTGCCTTTTCACTTGTACCAAACATCACAGCCATGCAAATTGGGTGACAAAAGATGGCTTCAAACTGCAGATTCACTTCCACTCCAGATAAGATATCCAACAAGTACTATCTAGGGCCTGCTCCGGTGGAGGAGATGGCCAGGCAAATGGCGACGGCCTTGGGACCTTGCGGGAACAACCGGGACTACCTGTTTCTGTTGGAGAAGGCCATGTTTGACATTGGTAAGCAGAACAATAAGTAGTTTTGGCTCTATAGTTGGTGGAAAAGGCATTTTCTTGAGCTGTATATGATGATGATGTCTGAACAGGTCATGAAGACGAGTTCGTGATAGAGGTGGCGAATGAAGTGAGGAAGGTGCTGGGAATTGTGGGGGAGAAGAAGACGAAGAAGAAGTTGCCGGCTGCATCCGTCGTGCCGCCGCTCTTGTCGCCTCTCAAATTAGCACCCTTGCCGGAGGCTATCGCCATGGATTCTTGAAGTTGAAGCTCTCGTTTGTTTGAAAAAAATTTGATATTTATTCTGAGGCAAAGGATCCTTGCATTTTGCCTGGAATGTATGTTGTTGAAACATTACCAAATAATGAAATTCCACTTTTTATATACTCTTCTAAAATTGTTTGATTAGAAAGGCTGCAATGCCAAACATAATTAAAATTAATCTAATTATTAATATTATATTATCGCATTCGCAATAGTATTAGTGTTTGATATATATTTGTATTCGTTTCATTTTCAATTATGCAAATTGGAAAATAATTGGAAAACACATCCATATAATAATATATTAAATTAACTTTAAGATTGGAATCTACTAAAAAATTAACATTAAATAAAATAAAATTCCGTTTTATGAAAGAGGAGCATAATATAAAGTAGCTGAAAGAATTTACCGTTACAGCTAAGATTTTGTAGATAGCGGAGAAACGCGTGAAAAAGAAATATACAGATGAATCGGAAATTCGGAGGCGGGAAGCAGCCGTTGGGGACTCCGTCGCTGGCATGGTCATGCGTCGTCGTCGTGGCCTCGCTCCTCGCCGGAGCTTCCGTTGTGCACAATATCTACAAGCCTGATCTGGTATAGTATGGCCTATATTTCCGTGAACAAGGATATGTTTGTTATGCATACAATCTGTTCGACGAAATGCCTCGCTCATCCTTGTGTGTATCGCGTCTGCAGAGAATCCCTCCGATCGATGGGCATAAGCTGGAAGAAGCGGAGAAGCAATAAGCCGTGGTTGAAGAAGATCTTTCTAGTGAGTTTTAGAATAATTTCAAAATGTGCGACAATTAAAAATCTTGCTTCTTGGCCATTGTCACTCAGTATCGAAATTTATTTACTCCATCAATCGTGATAGAGTAATGTAGACATTTCAGATTATCATTCAAATACTCTGAAATCTTCTCCATAATCTTCTCCATTTACACCATTTTTCTTCAATGGATTAATTTGAAAATTATGTTTTCGAAAATATGCCCTAGATGTTATGTTTAAACCATGGTTGTAAAATTAGTTGTATAGTGCCTAGGCAATTCAAGGCTGTAATTAATTGGTAAGTTATTATTTTTATTTTTAAATATATCAAATACAAACATATATTAATAAATAAAAATAAAATTATATAAATTTTAATTATTTTGTTAAAAAAAAAAATTGACTGTTTAGTTGGCCGCTTAGTCTGCCTAAGTGGAGCTTATAATCTGATTACTTACCTACGGCTACCGATCCATTTAGAGGTATGGATTTGAGATTTTTGGTTGAATTAGTAGTTAGTTGCATAGTTCCAAAACAATGGCCTAAGTCGATTTTTATAACAGTGGTTTAAAATGTATAATCCCAGACATTTGAATTCCCAATCCGAACACGCTGAGTGAGTTCGGAATCCCATTGATACTGCAGCTTGGAGAAGAGCGATTGTGGTTCTTGAAGAACAAGGACAAAAAAAAAAAAAAAAAAACAAACATTTATTTTCTAGTTTTTCTCCGAAATCACCAGATTAATTACATATACAAGCCACATTTTCTTCTTTGCCTTCCCCTCTTGATATGATATGTATCAAAATGGGTCCCTTGTTCGGGGTGCAGTGGTTAAAGCACTCTACCTATGATCAAGAGGTCATGGGTTCGAGCTTCTATGGGGACATGTAGGGTGTGTGTGTTTAAATTAATGTTAAAAATATTTTAAAAAATATGTATCAAAATGGTGGAGAGCTTTTTTTTGCTGTGACTTCTAAAAGAACTACAGTTCAAGAATATATTATGGATAATCTGATTTTCGGTTAATAATTTAAATTTTTATTTTTATTTTTAATTTATTTAATGCTGTTTCAAGTAAAAATTGCGACATACTCCCCTCATTCCGTTACAGTAGGTCCTTTTCATTTTGATACATTAATCACAATTACGATTGCCAATTTTATTATTAACCACAATTAGCTACTAAACACTAGATCTGAAATTAATATTTCAAAATTAAAAGGGCCTATTGTAACGGGACGGAAGGAGTATGAACTAGAGTAGAGGAGATATAGGTAATTATATTTATTTTTCGGGTAAATTTGGTAGTATACATAATCGTTTACAAATTAAAATTTGAAAAGTTTACTAATATAAAATTTTATTTGCAAAAGAAAAATGGAATCACCTTGTTATTTTTAAATTAATTCATAATAAGCAACAATATTTTGCTAAAAATAAAGATATAATTATAAATAAATAAAAAACTGACTGTTCGTCATGAGTGTTGATAGGCTCATGAAGTTAGGTAAATAAATAATTAATCTATTTTACCAAGAAGAACATGATTCATATTTATTAAAAAATTGAATCTAAAAGCTACAAATCCCTCATATTTTAGATTCCCTGATAGGAGCGACCTTAATAAGAGCATGCCATACCACATAAAAAGAAAATACCATTTTACATATAGAGAATCCAACATCCCAACTGTCACTACGAATCCTCGAGCACAAGAAAAACTACAGAAGCCTTTCCAAAACAAACGGCTCAGAAATTAACTCAAACGATCTACTTTCCGAAAATACAATACCTAGGATATAATCCTAAACCAGCAATAGTGGAGTGGAACATCTTTATCTTGATAGTGTACAACATGAATTGCTCTAAAACGGCAAATGGTATTCCATCAGTTTACCTTTTCCTCAGGTTTCTTCGATTTGTTTTCCCCTGTTTTCTTCCTTGTTGCTTCCCAGTCGTAACATCTGGTTTTTCCTTTGCAGATGGTAGAGTCATTCCGAGCTGTGGCTGTGATTCTTCATTTGGGACATCCAAGTTAATGATATTGGTTTCGGTTACAGTAGGTACTTCCATATTGGCTTCGGTGAGAAGCTCACAGTTACCATCCACATCGATAACATTTGTTGGCCTGCTGTCATTGCTTGCAGTTTCATTGTGGTTTTCCTCTTCGTGTTGCTTGGAGTTCTCGGAGATAACCGCTCCTGGAGACAAACTGTACAAGAGAACCAGTAGATGAACTAGTATCAAACACTACTGCCATGTCAATTTACTGAAGCTGCAGAGAAGAAAATATTGTTGCTGATTTCACCTGGCTTCAGCTGATGGGAAACCATTTGCGTAGGGTCTTCCACCAATATCAGCTACCCCAGTTTCTGGAGGTCCACTTGTCTTGGTTGAAAGTGGATCAGCTAAATAGCAAAGAAGGCACGAGATCATAACTCATTGCACGTGAATTAGCTCCAACTCATATGAACATAATCTATCAGTTTGGACAAAATAATACAGTTTATCCTTAGTTTTTGCTTATATAGCTACTTCTAGGAAGATGAAATAAGATCAGTTGAAATCCATAAATGCATTCCAAATGTCTTAAAATAATAAACATTAGCCAAATATGACAAAGAAAATTAAAAACAGAAGAAGAGAAATCAAGTACCAGAATGCTGCTGCTCGGCATGATTAAAAAGAGCGCGTGCACCATCATTCGGAATTGTTTCTGGACCCTTTAAAAAGTATGAAATACCATGTAAGGTACACCAGAATAGCAGTGGAAAACTATAGTAGCTGCTATTACAACCACGAGGTCATTTATAGTTCCAATACTTAAATTAAGACAGCTAAGGCTAACTATGTACCTCATTGTTTCCAGAAGCAGAAGCATCCGGATTTGAACATGGTGCTTCACTGGCCTTGCAGTCTTGAGTAGATTCCAAAGCTGAAAGAGCCAAAACAGTTAACAATATCTATCAAGTACATGTTAATACGATCTTATCAAGAGATGAAAATCCAAGTTTTAAGTAAATCCCAACCTACAAGGGCAGGATCAGCATTCACTCCAACATCCATCAATGTGTCTATTGGCTTCATTCTCTTAAAAGAGTGTGGCTTAAATATTTCCCCTTCCACACCTGACACCATCTTTCCAGCTCCTGTAAACTCCTCCCTAGTTGATGCAACTGCAAACAAGGACGAATCATTTTTAGCAGGGGGTGTCCGCAGCATATCTTCAATTGCTTTTGAGCGCACTTTCCGTAATTCTTCCTGAATACTCCACGACCCGGATGCAAGAGAATCTCGTCTCTGAAATACATCAATTACATGCTGAATAAGACATGTATATGAAAGAATAAGGAAACAGATGTAACCTGGACATAACAAATGAACATTCGGGTCACCTGAATAAAATAGTGAACTTTAATCTTTTTTAAAACAAGAACAAGATACTAGTAAGCAAATCGAATATTCAAAAAGTTGATTTGAGAGAGAAGAATCATAATAAATAGTATAATTTATCATGAGAAATTATCAATATCAACCTGTTATAAATTGATTGAAATGACGTATTAAACATTTTAGGCAAATTCATGTTCGAGAGGATTAATCTTCGGTACAAGAGTGTCTCCATCCATCTATTTTGCAGACAGACAATGACCTTATAGTGCGTGTAGAGATGTAGGAGATATTCAAGCAAAATATTCATGTTGATTAATATTTTATATCAACCATGTTGATTGCATCAACTTGATGCAATCAATCCATAGGCTAAACCCAATCCTGTTTAATGTAGATTTTATTTTGGGTAATTCTAAACATAGCCACCAAATTTCTCAACATAGCCACCATTTTTTTAAAAAACAAAATCTTTATTTTATTTTACCATTTTATCCTCATAGCCCCAATTAAATATAATAACTAAAAAATAAAAACTAATTTATTAAATTATGACGTTAGATAAAATTATATGTCATCTTCTTCTCGCTTATTCTCAAAGAAGCTACTGGTGATAGCTTCTCTATGAATACGAAATTCAACGCTGCGCCAGACATCGACGACCAACCTCTTTGCATTATGAAATATTTTCTTAACCTCTTATGTAGGCGACTGAAATATCAAGATCTAAATGAACAAATTGTTTTGCCATATATAATTTGTCCACGAACAATTTAATGCATTAAAAGTAGTATAAGTCCTGTTTAGGTGCGAAGGTGGTCAGCAAACACCAGCGTTAATAGAAAATTCATCAATAACAAGTTCAAGTAATAATAATTCGAAATTGTACTCATCATTTTTGTGGGATGGTTTTGCACCCCACCACTTTTCTATGATGCCTGCAAAATCAAACTCAAACAGACAACTATAACGTTGGCGATTGAAGTTTTTTCTCTTAATTCCATGAAATTGGGATCGCAAGTGGAGGTGAGCAATTCCAAACGCTGCGCCCATTGCGATTGTGAAATAACTTTCCTAATTAGGGTTAGCAATCTAAACATTTTAAGTTTATTTTTTATTTGAGGGTAATATTTAAAATAATTATTATTTTTTAAAAATTTGGTGGCTATATTGAGAAATTTTGTAGCTATGTTTAGAATTACCCTTTTATTTTTAGCACCGATTCTCATATCTCTATATATATATTTGTATGTGCGCTACTCTGACAAGCAAGGTTAGACTAAGATTTAGTATTTAGTATTTAAAAAGTTATGTCTTTCATCATAAATTAGGAAGTCTATTTAAATTGGGACTCTAGTTTGTTCAGTTATCAACTTTATTAGGACTCTAGTTTTATTGGTCTATCCAAAACAAATTGTTGTTAGTTTATTTTATGCTTCAATGAAGTAACAAATATTGGCCAAATATGACTACATTTTAAGACCTTAGGATTCGGGGAATTCTACCACATAGAATTCTTATTTACTTACTCCAGCAATATATCTATGTTCCAACGTTATTTTCCGCTGACTTCAGTTATTCCTTTACTCTTCTTCACATATATCAAAATATACTAATAAATCATAATTCCCAACATATGTTTGTTCAAACAAGTTACAGGGGTTGTAAAGGCAGGATTTGGACAACCAAAAGGTTAAAAAAAAAAAAGAAGAAGCAGAATTTCACCTTTGATGAAGACTCATCAGTAACCGAATATGGTGTTCGCTCCTTGAAAAGCTTCATAGTTGTAGACAATGGGGTTCTCAGTTCAACATGTTCGGTCGGAGATGCCCAAGGAGGCCTTTCCCTCATATAAGATCTGGCCACATCCACAGGAGAACCAACTTCACTCTCCATCTGCATAACCAAAATTAATGGCATTATACACTGATCAAGACTTCTGCACAAGGCATGGTAGTATGATGGGTGATAGAAAAAGATTGAGTTGACACAATTAACGAAAAGAGCATCTAATATCTATCATTTTAAATTATGACTAACATGGTCAATCGCAGTCGAGTTAAGATTGCAAGTTCCATGAGCTAACTCAGTAACTGAACTCAACCCCCCATTCTTCTCTTGAAACCATTTTTTTGCCTCCAGAACAGCTTTATTGAGTATATTGGGATCTTCTGTTGATGAAAAGAAGAATTGTATACATAAATAAAAAGATTCAAACATAAGATTTTTAATAGAATTTCTACTGCCATACCATGGTCAATTGTTTGCCCAGAAGAATTTGCAAGTGATCTTTTATCCCCTGCTACAAACGACCAGTCCATAACTCGTGAATTAAGAACTTTAATCAGCCTATCACACTCTTCCCTGAATAAAATCAGACACAAAAGTATGAAGAATGGCCCAAATTTTCCTGACTTCACTTATATTATCTGGAAGCAGTAATGAGGTTTAAATGAAAAGGATGGCTCTTGAAGACCAATTAGATCCAACAAACAAAACAGCAATTCAAGAGCTTTCAGGCAAGACAAAGTTCCTAATTACCTCGAAAAAGTCTCCTGCAGAATAAGCTGCTCAATCAGCTTCTTGGTTTCAGGTTTCTGCAAACTAAACTGAGACTCTCGTCCGTATAGTATCAATTCAGTTGAAGTCAGGTTTTCCTAACAAATAGTAAGAGCCACTTTTGTAATTTCACAGGCTACATTTTCGCAAAAATAACTTGTAAGTTCAGGATTTGTCTTTAGCAATATAGCATCATTATAGCAGCCAACCATCCAGAGGTAGATGATTTACAAAGTATCAAAACAAAAAAATTCAAGACAATACAACATAAGATTAACAAAACAACTTAACTAAAGCATTTGGTAGGAAATAGTGAGAAAAGTTTCCTGATTGCCACCTTTGTGCAATGAAAGAGTAAGATTTATGATACCCATTAAGACTCCAATTATTTTATTCAACAGCTTGTGCTTCCTTCGAGTTTCAACAAATGGTAACTCATTTTGCTAACTTCAGTAGTTTTAATATCTTCAAGAACCGGTGTCAATTTTTGGGGGGTATGAGCAAAGCAAAAATGAGTATTTCTAGCTGAACATCTTTTAAAAGGATGGGTCACTAATAGCCTGATGGCAAGTAAACTCATTCACATAAATATCATGAATGTCTGGAATCACATAGTCTAAGAAGACATTACTTTTGCCAATTCAAAGCGAGCCCTCACAGTGAATAAAGGCCAAGCTTCTTTTTTGTAGGGGGAGGGAGAATGGACGATCAACCCTAAGACTTCTCAGTTGAAGGTCTTTACAAATGGGATAAAAAATAAATACCACTTCCTATAAACAAACCCATTTCAGTCTTTGAGGATTCATGTATTTCAATTTAGTTAGCAAGGTACAGTCTCATGTAACACATAAAGCAGCTAGTTACCTCATTAATTGCATTGGGTCCATCACACGGGCTTTCAAAATCATTAACATTGTCGATGCCATCATCTGCCAAATGAATGAGAAAAAGAATTACAGAGATGGCAGGAACATAAAATCATGTCAGGCAACCATTGTCCAAAAGACCATAGCAGTTCAATAACGCCATTTATATACTTAACTAACAAGTCTTCTTCTAATTGAGCATTTGTATAACTTTAGAAGCATTTATCTTAAATGGCAGAACAGCAGGTCCAGGAAAAAAAAAAATCAATTCAATTCTTGTCAAGTCATTAATCCCAACTATTCAATTCCTATCTCCCCCTCCCACCAATTCTCATCAAGCATTAGAATGTCTAATGAACATGATAATATTATCATAAATTAAAACCCCTACAGTTACCATCAGCAAAACAATTCTCGCAAACTAAGCCACAAACATTGCATTTTTTTTTACAGCACAGCATAAAAAAGTTCATTGGATCAGGTTTTTAGTGCTCAGACATACATTCAAACCTTTGAAAACGAATAAGTCTACTCGAGGATTTGATTCCCATAGTAGTTAGAAGCTCATTTTCAGAGACAAACGTACAAGTTCGAAAACAGATGAACCAGATACAAAAGAACAGGCCCAATTAAGTTCAGAAAGTGTATTAGTTTGAAAACCTAACAAACTATGGAACACTGAAAAGACACTAAACGAAGATTAATGCGCACCCGAAGCCGAGTCGGCAGCTTCAGAAGAGGATGATTCCGAGTCGGAGAAGATGGTGGAGGATATTAATTTTCCTGCGCCCGAAGCTAGGGCCCGAGCCGAGGGTAAAACGACGCCGGTGAACCAATTAGGGCTTTTCGGCGGGGGAGGCGGCGGCGGACGGTCGTAGGGCGTGGAGGCAAGCCGCTGCCTCCGGCGACTGTTAACAATTTTTCCGCCGGCACCGGAGCGAGAATCAGGCTCAGCCGCCATCTTGAGAGTATTCGGAGATTTTGAAATTGGAACCCACTGCAATCCGTTTGTTTTTCGGCTACCTTCACCGCTTAACTTACTTTATGATGTCAGTTTTTTTTTCCTTTTCCTTTTCCTTTTAATAACAATGCATTAATTAATTTAAATATAATTTCACTCTACTATCTTCATTAAAATTTGGATTTATAATTTAGTATTAGATAATATCAATATCTTAATTTGGATTGTGTTTAATTCTCAAGAAACAATTATTAAACTAAAAACTAAATCATTTAACTTCTTTTTAGTCGGGGAAGAGAAAAGGACTATGAATCCGAGACGTTTCATTTAGATATCCTTAATTTCTTACATGTAAAATCTTAATTATTAGGATACGTAGGAAGAAACTTTTATTCATCTAACTTACTACTATTGCTTTAATTGATCATTTATTCGTAAAATATCTACTAGTCCACTACTATGTTAGATTAATGATTTCATTATTTAATGGGGGTCATTTGATATGACATGTGTATTTAATATTGGGATATGAAACTTTTTGTGTTTTTTTTAATATAAATATTTCGTGTAATGTCCAATGCTTTGAATGCACAACTTCTAATCTTTGGTTCATTTTTAATATTTTATGATATACGATATGGCCAATGCAACTTATAAGTTATATATTATGTACAATTGCAATGTTCAAATGTATTATATTTGTTCCATTTATCTTTATGAAATATTTTATCTATAATTAAAAATTATGAGTTCGATCTTTTTTGAAAATATTATAAAACACTAGTTAATATATTTATAATTGGAGGTGAGATTAGGTGAAAAAATATCATATAAGTAAATGAATGAGTTATATTCATTTAATCCAAATAAATCAGCAAGTGATATACAATCAAACCACAATTAAAATACAATAAAACAACGTTGTAATCTAGCAACGATCAAAACACAATCGAACAACGTGGTAAATACAATCAAACAACTTTTTCACTTTCTCACGAAGAAATTTTCCTCACTCAATCTACTCCCTCTACTATTGATGTAATAATAACCTCATTACCTTTATTACATTGCAACATCAAACCGTCTAAAGAGTTAAAAAGGTCCCAATTTCAAAGTTATAACTAAGAGCATTCGCAGTGTGGAGAAAATAAGTTTTTATCTACCTCCACTTAGGATGAAAACATGATGTGGCGAGCGGGCCCCAGATTTTTCGTAGATAAACATCTACCGAAAAAAAGAGGAAAAATGGTCTGCCTACGACTTCGGATATGCACAGTGCAACCCACTCTTTCCGAATACACGCGACTGATGCCTGAGTGATGAACAATTGTGAATGTTGGGGGTGGGGCTGGGATGGGTTTTTAGTTTTTTTTTATAATATTTTTTATACATTATTAATTTAACGTATATTAATAAATTGCAACGGTTATATTAATGACTATTTTTTTAAGGCTTTAAATACATAACATACTATAAAATAAAAAAAAACAATCTTCTTATTTTTTCTCTACAATAATCATTTGTTAATTTTTGTCAATTCCAACTACTTTTGAATACAACATGAGTGGAAAGCGTCCGACCTCGCAAAAAATCTTCTAAAAATCCTGACCTTCCTCCATAGATTCCGACATGGAGTGCATGACCAAACAATCCCGAAAAATTCTCAAACAATTCTAGGCATTCTCTTCCCAATTCGGGTATCCTCATCAATTCCAAAATAATCCCAGACAATTCTCTTCCCAATCCGGGTATCCTTAAGGATTCTCAAATAATCTCATGTCATTCTCTACTTCTCATGGATATTCTCCATATTTCTTGTTGGAAATTCGGGGTTAATTGAATAAATTCCCCGTGATAAATATTTAATTTTATCGTAATTAAATATTTTTTGTGGTATATATATATTCTCAAATCCGAATTTCGGTGAGTGAGAAATTAAACCACAAATTGGCATATTATGGTGTATGAGATAATCAAACATGTGTTTAATGTCCCAAATTGATACAAGTTGAGACTTGTATGTGTGTAACAATAAGTATGCATTGGTGGTACATGTTAGTGTTAACATGGACTGATTGTTAAGTCTGTCGGATGTTATACAAACATCGAGATAATATTTGTATTGTGCATGCACACGTAGTTGACTCAGTCAATGCGGTAGTTACAACATGTGGGGACAAAAATATTATGTGCTCAATAATTTGCGACATAATTCGTAATTGTCGTAATAATGATGTCGGTTTTTAACCGACGTGTTAATGATGTTGGTTTGTAATCGACAAGACAATGATGGTATTGTAACGTCTCGATATTAAGTGTCGAAACGTAACCGTCACGAGCACTTAGTATTCGGTTTGTAACGTCACGACATTAGTGACGAGAGACGTAATCGTCGACACCATAATGCTCGGTTTGTAATGGTTGATCGTATTCAATTATTGATTGTAATCCCCTGGGCGGACATGTCTATAAATAGGCATGCATAGGAGTTGTCTCCTGTTCCCCGAACATCCGACACGAGACAAGCTACCTTAGCCAGATATTGCAACATTTCCCTCATATTGCTGCATCTTTTTTGTAGTTCTTAATCAACTCGGTTTCACCTTCGTTCAGTTCACTGTAGCCTTTGCAATTTGCGGTGCTGCCTCATAAAGGACGAAGCCATTTTACCTTTAGGGATGATCGTCGGTTAACGAGCACTACGTTGGCGAATTCGTCTTGCGGGAAGAGGGCTTCCTCAACTTGGTTGTGCTTCATTGCATTTTATTTCTTTTATTCTATTTAATTTCATTTTTTTTTGTTCTCGTGCTAGTAGTACTACTTGTAATAACTTGTTGTACTAGACATAATTTCTTGCAGTGTTTTGAGTCTTGTAACACAGATCTCATATCCAACATTTCTATCCACCGCAAGGGGATGTCATCTTCGGAATTTGAAAATACGCAAGACTAGAGAATCAATCTCTAGGCTCCAATTTTCGAGGAAGATGATCACTCTACTCACAAGCATCGTCCACAGTAAGAGAGTATTCATCTTACAGAATGTTGGGTCAGTATTACTGGCGACTCAAAAGTTGGAAACAACCAAAAAGCTAATCGACTATGAGATTGAATTATGGCAATCTACAACAAAAATCGTCCACCCAACAATCCACAGCAGCAAGCGAACCAGTTAAAGTCACATTTCTTCATAATGTTGAAAGAATCTAAATTGTTTGCTACATGTTATAGCAGGATTTCAAATGTATGGCCCAACGGCTGAAGCGACGCTGATATACCATATGGCCAATGCAACTTACAAGTTATATATTATGTACAACAACAATGCTCAGATGTATTATATTTGTTTGAGTTATAGTGATTCGATCTTTTTCGGGAACATTATAGTACACTAGTTAATATATCTATAATTGGAGTTGAGATCAGGTGGAGAAAAAGAATGAGTTATGTTCATTAAATCTAAATAAATTAATGTCTAATATGAATCAAGCAACAACTAGAATACAATCAAACAACATAATAATCAAGCAACGACCAAAACACAATCAAACAATGTGGTAAAAACAACCAAGCAACTTTTCACGAATGAATTTTTTTCACCGAATCTGCTCCTTCTACAATTGATATAACAATAACCTCATCACCTTTATTACATTGCAGCATCAGGTCCCAAATTCAAAATTATAACTAATTGATTATAAATTCGATTTTCCATTTAAAGATATAGATTTGAATCTAAGTGAAGGGTGTTAAATTATTTATTTCTGTGTGTATGTATACAGACAAATGGAGCAGCGTCATCATTCACTAGCTTTTGCGTATGTCACCGCCTCTGCATGTTTATTTTCATGGTGAAAGGCCGAAAAGTCATCGGCCCACCCTCTATTCTCAAATTGACATTGACACCCTGCTGCATATTTTCAACTTCATTTTCACCATGTCAACTTCCCCATACCCTCACAATATCTCTCTGTTATCAATTTCAGACTAATTTCCACTCATCTTTTCTGAAAGCTCTCAAATTGTTGTTGATGAATGCATTGTTGGACTAGTAACTCAAATGGGCTTCTTTAATTTTATGTTTTTGGAGTTTCTTTTCATGTTGCAGTCACTGGCTTCCATTTATATGTGAGAGGTTTGGAGAGAACTCGAAATAAAAATTGGTGAAATGCAAACTTGAACGAGACTATAAGGGGGTCGGTGGTGTTTGTCATTGTTGTGTGTGAAATAATATTTGCTTGTAACTGGGCTAGGTTTCTTTGCTGCTGATTTGTGATGTTTTTATAGAGCTTTTGGTGTGCAACTCGATTATTATTTCGTTGTGAATGACTTCAATTTCATTTTTAGTTACTTCAGAGAAAGAATATATATATATATATATATATATATATATATATAGAGTTGCGTTCATTTCTGAACTATATGTCCTGAATGAACAGTGGCCTAAGATCCGAGCGTCCATTTTATTGATCTGATGGTTGAATTAATGACACGTGGCAGGTAGATTTTTTATTTATTTAATTGAAAGGGTGTTATGGGAAGAAAATATTATGTTAATGTTTGGTAGATTTTATATAATAAGCAGTTACCTAATTTAATGCTAAATCAAATATTAAACATATCTTTCCAAATTATTTTTTATTTATTAAATTCTTGCTACGTGAATTAAACAAAAAACCATTCTCATCATTCCAAATCCTCTCTCCTGCAAAGAAGAAACGAAATCCCTTCCACGACTTGCTACTATATTCACGCCATAGCACCCCAATCAAACGCTGCAACGCCGAGACAGGACGTCGGACGGAATCGGATAGCAGCGGGGACCGAGATGGAGGCAGACGGTGGTCGGTGGTCGCCCAATTCAGTGTCGGTTACCCACAGCGATGCAACCCTCTCGTTGCCCCCTTCTTCTCCGTCACACAGCCCCTCGCCGGTGAGTATGGATGTAGAGAAATATAGTGAGATGGAGGATCATCGCGAGTGAAGAAATACGATGGGAATTGATATGGTGAAATATGATGGGAATTAATATGGTGAGATTCAGAGGCAGAATTGGAGGTCATCAATGGAGGATTGGTTGAGTGCGGTGCCGGTGGGTGCGTGTGTGTAATGTATTTTTTATTTTTTTGTGTCATATGCGATTATCATTTTTATTTTATGTGAGTGTCATTATTTATGAATAAATGTATCA
>JAPKLW010000053.1:140156-153227 GCA_026898455.1 Plectranthus barbatus | reverse complement strand
TATGTGAGTGTCATTATTTATGAATAAATGTATCATTCTTCGAATCCCTGTTTAATGGATTGATATTGTTACCTGTATTAAATATCATTTTATCAAAATTATTGTTTTAATATTAATTGATTTATAATACACCTTTAAGATCATCGTTATCTTTATTCAATATCATTGTACGAATAATTAAAATTGTTTATACATTTAATGATAATATATTAGTGGAAGTTGAGAGAATAACCTTATAATGACACACAAAGTCATAAACAATGACACACAAAGCAATAAACAATGATAACGATTTACTTAAGATTATGGAATAAATCGTGGTGCATTTTCTCTTTCCAATTTATTTGATAATAATGGAAATAATCGTGGGGCATTTGATTTGGTATCTGAAATAGATCGTGTATCTATTTTTGTGGGAAACTGCTCCCTTAAAATTCGCTTAAAGATTTTATTAGATTTGATTTTATTGGTTTTGGACATTTATAACCTTATGATGATATATGTTATGAAAAAAAATGATACACGACATGGAAGAATTATGGACGTTGATCTCTTGAATGTGCGGTTAGATCTTGGTCTCTGTTCATTCACAGAACCTTGTTCAGCCTAGATCGCACCCCTATATATATATATATATATATATATATATATATATATATAGGATAGTGATCAGGTGAGAATAGGAGTTACTATGAGAAATAAGAATAGATCTCGCGCGTCCATCTCATCAAATCGACGAATATGATTCATTCTCAGCAAATTGAAAAACGCGACATTTTTGCCCCAATATCCTGCAGTTTTAGCATTTAAAGGCTAAAACTGTAAAAATACTCAAACACAAACAGCAACCTGCATTTAAAGCCCGATTTACTTCATTTTTATATAAATACGAATTAAAAAAAATTAAACATCTTCTTTTTCAAAACAACAACACGAGCGTAGTCTCTATAAAACTCAATACCAACATCAACAGTTCTAAAAACTTTGTCCTTAAAATGCTTCATCTTATCAACACACTTTGGAATAAATGAACATGTAAGATACAAAGATGCACAAAGTTAACACTAAAGATGCACAATATAATAGTAAAAATAAACGTCGATCTGAATCTCATCAATACACTTTGGAATAAATGAACATGTAAGATACAAAAATGCACAAAGTTAACACTAAAAATGCACAATATAATAGTAAAAATGAACATCGATCTGAATAAAACAAAATTTTTTAAACTATATTCATGCACAATTAACAAAGTCGAGACCGAACACGAATGCGAAATCCAGAAACAAAGAAAAAAAACCTGATCGATAGAAGAAATACAAATCAAATCGAACGAAGAAGGAAGAAAAAATCAAATCGCGCGAATAAAGGAATAAAAGATCTGATGAGATACTATTTCAGATTTAAAAAAGCTAAAATTACAAAAATAACCTTAATTTTGCAAAACTGCAGGATAATCGAGGAAAACTGCACACGGAGTGAATATATCATGAGCGTTGAAATCACAAAATCAAAGACTGTGATTTATTCTCATTTCTCATACTAAAAACTATTCTCATATGATCACTACTATATATATATATATATATATATATATATATATATATATGAGTGAAATAATGGGGAGGAGGCATAGAGTTGAGATGAAATTGATTAACATTTCTCTTTTTTATGCGTCTCTTTCTTGATGGCAATGCATTTTCTTTAAGAAGTTTGA
The DNA here is from genome assembly GCA_026898455.1 of Plectranthus barbatus. Classification (NCBI taxonomy): domain Eukaryota; kingdom Viridiplantae; phylum Streptophyta; class Magnoliopsida; order Lamiales; family Lamiaceae; genus Plectranthus; species Plectranthus barbatus. The sequence continues at coordinate 151,507 of JAPKLW010000053.1, read as the reverse complement.
ATTTGAGATTTCTATCTATAAAATGAGTGGATCTATTGATTGTTGGAAATTAGTTTCATTCTATGTTTTTTGTAGTGATTTGTTATCCCTCGCATGCATATTTTATCTGCGTACTTGTAAATGGGTGTGGTTATAATCTGGTGTTACAAATTGACGACTTCTTTCATTATAGCTAATTTGAAAATGGCAGCACAAATTAATTTGTCTCTTGCACCAATATTAATATATTTACAACTTTCAGGCTTTAGATATGTCATGCACTGTGTATTTCAAATTGTGCACATTTGTGTGAGCATATTAGATTTCTGTGGGATTGCTTTATTTGACGTGTAGGGATAAGGAATGGAAGCTAGATGTAAGAATGAATTGAATGATGAACAATTTATGTTCACAAAAATTAGGGCAACTATTTTAGAGTTTAGTGTTTGTGATACATTCATTCTCTCTACTGCTCCTCTCTATTTTTTATGGAGTTTTAGGCAACTCCAAGTGTCTTTATCTTTGATACAATTTTTGATCGTATCAGCTTGGTTGTTTCTTTACCAAATTGTAAAACAATGTAGCAAGAATTTATCAATAATTGCGTCTTACTGCCTCCACTGCTTTTTTTGTTTATTCCAGTCAATGTATTTCAAGTTTCGACGTGCATTGATATTATTTTTCCTTGTTATTTGTTGGGCACGTTTTGCTGCATGTAAAAATATTTTTTCTTAATCTTTTAACTGATGTATGGACCTCAAATGAAGGTACTTGCGCTATATTTATGTGCTTGAAGTTGGAGTACCTCTATCGGCTTTAAGAACTTATTGCGCAAGTGGGCTACAGTCTAAACCTACATTTGATGGAGGTTGTCATATGTCCGATATGCTTGAGTTTTCGTGTTCTCCTTCAATGCACATCATATGAAAAAGGATGTCGGCCATTTGTATGTGATACCGATCATTTACATTCCAATTGTTTGGACCGTTATAAAGAAGCAAATGGGTTGCTATCTGTTTCAAAATCAAAATTTAGGACCCACTAGCAAACCAGCATGTCCCTTATGCCGAGGAGAAGTTACTGGATGGACGATGGTTGTAAGCATTTTGATGCAAAGAACCGTTGTTGTGAATTAAGAGGAAAACTGTCCATTTATTGGCACTCCAAAATTAAAGCATGCATTCCCTACGAAAGTTGATCCTGCACAGATGCTTGATTGGGAGAATTTGCAGAGATCCTCTGAGCTCATTGTTCTTCTAGCCATGATACATTCACAAGTCCCAAATGAGAGTTGATTATGTGGTAGAATATGATCTGAAGACGAAGTTGATGAGGGGAACTAGTGGAGATCTTGCATACTTTATCAAATATTTGGAAGTTTTGGAAGGTCTAGAGTTGGTGATTCAAGAAGAGGAAGCCAACGTGTGACTCGTAATACATCGATCTCTGATGAAGGTTTAGTCTTGTCTGCGGATAATGCTGACAATGTTGATGGAGAGGAGAGTATACAGGTACAAGGGGGCTTCCAAGGGAAAGAGCGCAGGTTAGTGAATTGAATCATGTAACAATTATTTGTGTGTCCTGAGACTACTTCTCAAATAATTGTAAATTTAGGGTTTGCTATGTCGAATTATTATTTCAAGATATGAACAGCTAGAAATCGAGCCAAAGAGAAATGAATTTATGATACATTTATAGATCTTACCAAAATAAGAAGTTTGTCCAATTCAAATGATTCCTCGTATGGCATTTATGAGAACTAGAAAACACAAGTTCTTGTCCCGATGCACGTAAGAAGAATGATATTACATTGTTTCTATTTTGGTTTATATTTGTCATTTCTTTCATGGTGCCTCTTTCACTTTATTTTTTCTTTTTTTAATTTATCAAATTAGACCTTTTCTTCACTAATTCCATTAATTTTTTTAGTAGAAATATGCATTAGTTCATAGTTTTTTATTTTCTCAATCTTATGTGAGATTGATGGTGATGTGAAAAATTGTCAATGTGGACTGTAAAGGGGAATAAAAAACTAAAGTAAATCCAGTTCATGACAGATAAAGAATTGCCTATATGCTAAAATGAACATGAGATTGTTTATACACAAACTCAAAATGAAGATGTGTGTTTAGTAGTAAAGGTTGAGCATTGTTATTAACGCCATCAATTAAGATTTGCCAACTCTCTTTTGTTATAGTCAAATCTGTGCAAAGATCGTGATTGTATGTACTTATCGTTCTACTTGGCTACTGATAACTCTCTTAAAGAGTTATTATTTTGTGTTGAATTTAATCAATTATGTCTTAGAATAGTCTTGTTTTATAAGATAAGTGGTAAAATATAGGTTAATTGGTCAGTCTGTTAAATTTAGGTTTATTATTTCGTTTTGTGTTAATCATAAGTTTTTGCGAAAGGAATTGTTGGAATAGTATCACAGGTTTCATTATGCTGGAGCATGACAAGAGCAAGAAGAGTTGATATGATGTCGCAACATAGGAGCAGCATGACAAGAACTCTAATGAGGAGTCTTCGGGACCACAGCAGACAGGATCTTAGCACTTTTCAGATCCTGTCCCAAAAGCAAGACACGTGTCACCCAGGAGAACTGTCAGAGCTGGAAGGCAGATTGAGGAGCCACGTGTAAGGCTTGGATGAAGCTGAAAGGGGACAAGGGAGATATTTTTAGGAGGATAGAGAGGGAAGAAAAACAACATTCAGAGAGAGGATCGGCATAGGAGTTTGAGCAAGGAGAACGAGGAGTTCGTGAGAAGCAGAAGTGGATTATGCAACAAACTTGAATAGCTTATCTTTATTTTGCAACTCATTTTTAATATTTCTACGTAAATGATGTTCGAAAACATGAGTTTGAATGTTATTTGCTTTTTATCTTTTGTAAGCATGAGCTAAACCTTTTAAGCTCGGGTTGTTGACTGGTTTTTCTTCTTGAATATATGTTGAAGCTGTTCTCGTATTAAATCTGGTGTTTGATTTCGATTCTGGTTTGTTTGTCTATCTAAACACGACAGTGGCAGGTAGAGATCTCGCCTAGTGAGACCGAGAGGAGATCTAGGATGAGGGAATCGTGGTCAAATCTTGATTTCTAGTGTAGACATGCATAGAATCTAAGACTTGCAAGAACCCCTGTTCTAAAGTAGTATGTTTGAAGGCAAAATCTATCATAGACATATGAAGGTTAGCAAGAAAACATAGATCTAGAGCTATGACGATAGACTAGACAGAAAAAGGTGTGGTTGCAAGAACCAGAGTTGATGCTTGAACGATGCTGCAGCATATAGGAGAGGAGATAAACAAAAGTCAATAACCCGAGTGCATTTTATAATCGATTTTAAAACCATAGTCTATTAGTTTATGATTATTTTGTGGGAAGAACTAGTATTAATTGTTTTAGCACTGTTTGGTTTCATTTTATATGCTTTCTTGTTATTTTAGTTTGGAGAAATCACAAAACACCATTAATTTACAAGCAATAGAATGTGCACGATTCACTTTCACTCCCTTGGGTACGATATCTGGACTTAGATCTGTATTACTTGTTTAGACATACGTGCACTTGCGTATAATTATAATAGCTACTAGCACAACAACAAGTTTTTGGCGTCGTTGCCGGGGAGTGATTGATATTGAGTCTGAATGCTATTTTATTGTTTGAATTTGCATGCACAGTTGGTCGACTGAAGTTATAGGAAACTAATCATTTTCTATAATTGTAGGGAACGCTAGCAGTGTATGAGCGAGGAAACAATCGGTGAAATATTTCTATTTGATCCAGAGATAGAGAGAGCATTTAGAAAGAACAGAAGAAAGCAAAGAGCTAGAAATATGGCTGACAGAATTCTTGAGCCGGAAGTTGAGTTGGAGATTCCAGTTGATGAAAGAGATAGGATAATCAGAACTTATACAACACCGAGGTTCTTGGAGTTTGATCCAGGGGTTGCGAGGCCAGAAGTTCAGGCACAACACTTTGAGTTGAAACCTGTGATGTTTCAAATGCTGCAGAGTTTGGGGCAATTTGGGGGACAGGCTACTGAAGATCCACATTTGCATTTGAAATCTTTTCTGGAGATCTGTGATAATTTCAAGCTGCAAGGAGTTACACCCGAGGCCTTGAGAATGCGGTTATTCCCTTTTTCTCTAAGGGACAGTGCAAAAACCTGGCTCACTAATCTACCACCAGGATCTGTCACAACCTGGAACAAGCTTACTGAAACCTTTTTGCTGAAGTATTTCCCTCCAACGAGAAATGCACGATGTAGGAATGCAATCATGGCATTCAAGCAGGAGGATGAGTCTGTTAGTGAGGCATGGGAAATATTCAAGGAATTGTTGAGGAGATGCCCAAACCATGGAATACCTTATTGTATTCAGATGGAGATTTTCTATAATGGGCTGAATGGTAATTCAAGAATGATGATAGATGCTACATCTGGAGGAGCATTGTTGGACAATACATACAATGAAGCTTGTGAAATTTTGGACAAAGTGGCTGCTAACAACTATTTCTGGGCAAATTTAAGAGCAACAGCTATCTCCACTCCCAAGGTAGCAGGAATGCTGGAAGTTGATCCAATGAAAGTTTTGACTGCGCAAATGGAGGCTCTGGGAGCAACTATGAAAAGCATTGAGAAGAATACCAGTCCAAGCAAAACAACTCCAATGTGTGTAGAAACCTCAGGACCTTTGGACTGTATTTATTGTGGGGAAGCACACCAGTTTGAGGAATGTCCATCAAATCCAGTGTCGGTTTGTTATATGGGGAACATAAATCATCACCATCAGACTAACAATCCATATTCAAACACTTACAACATTGGTTGGAGAAATCATCCAAACTTTTCTTGGTCTGGACAAGGAAACCAAAATGCAGCAGGAAGGGAGCAGCATTATAACAAAGGAGGTTATAATCATCAGCAGAGTCTAGAAGCTCCAACTCCAAAACAAGAGAAAACCATGGAGGAAATAATGAAGGAATTCATGACTCAAAATGAAGTGCGGCTTAAAAATCAAGATGCTCTTATTCAGAGCCAAGCATCTTCTTTAAGGGGTCTGGAAGTGCAAATGGGGCAGTTAGCCAATGAATTGAGAAGCAGGCCACCAGGAGCATTACCGAGTAACACTGAGAATCCAATGAATGGAAAAGAGCATTGTAAAGTTGTCACATTTCGAAGTGGGAAATAGTTTGAAGAGAGAAGGGCTGAGAATTTGGAAGCAGGAGAAGGATCATCAGCAGGAGCCGCAATAAACAAAGAAAATTTGCAAAAAGATAAGTTGTTGGAGAAGGAGGATGTGTCCCCTGATTTGAGAGTAGAAGAAGATCTTGTGGAGAAACCTGCAGAGATGCCTGAAGGAAACATTTCTAAAGCTAAGAGAAAATCTGGTTTGGAGGAATATGATTATGCACCACCACCACCATACCCAACCAGATTTAAGAAGCAGAAAGAAGAGGAGCAGTTCAAGAAATTTTTAGAAATGCTGAAACAAATTCATATCAACGTACCATTGGTGGAAGCACTTGAGCAGATGCCAACTTATGTGAAGTTTTTGAAGGACATTTTGTCAAAGAAAAAGAGGTTGAAGGAATTTGAAACGGTGTCATTGTTTGAGGAAGTAGGTGGACCTCTGAGGAGACAAATTCCAGCTAAGTTAAAGGACCCAGGGAGTTTCACTATCCCTTGTTCTATTGGAGGTCGAGATGTGGGTAGGGCTCTATGTGACCTATGAGCAAGTGTAAATCTGATGCCATTGTCAATTTTTCAGAAATTGGGCATTGGAGGGGCTAGACCTACCACCATTTCTCTTCAATTAGCAGATAGATCCACTGTACATCCTGAAGGGAAGATTGAAGATGTGCTCGTGAGGGTAGATAAGTTTATCTTCCCTGCAGATTTTATTATTCTGGATTATGAAGCAGACAGGGAAGTGCCAATTATCCTGGGAAGACCATTTCTTGCTACAGGAAGGACATTGATTGATGTAGAGAAAGGGGAGTTGATCATGAGAGTACAAGATGAACAAGCTACTTTCAATTTGTTTAATGCCATGAAGGTTCATGATGATTCTGAGGAATGTTTTTCTGTAGAGGTACTGGAGTCAGCAATAGATGAATATTTTGAGGAAAATCATTCTGGGAAGGAAGATGATGCTGAGGAATTACCAAGTGAAGTTGCAGCATGGGTAGAGCAAGGACAAAAGTTTGGGGGAGTTCGGCAACCATTTGAGCCATTGGATCTGTTATCTAGAGAAATAAAAGGGACTAAATCTTCTATGGAGGAACCTCCAGAATTAACCCTAAAACCTTTACCTGCTCACTTGAAATATGCTTACTTGGGAGAATCAGATACATTACCTGTGATCATAGCAGCAAATTTGAAGGAAGAAAATGAGCAAAGTCTGTTGGAATTGTTGAAAAGGCATAAGCGAGCAATAGGATGGACTATATCTGACATCAAAGGGATAAGTCCTACAATCTGTATGCATAAAATCTTGATAGAGGAAGGAAGTAAGAATTTTATTCAGCCACAGAGAAGGTTAAATCCCAATATGAAGGAGGTAGTGAAGAAAGAAGTGATCAAATGGCTGGATGCAGGGATTATATTTCCCATTTCTGATAGTTCTTGGGTAAGTCCTGTGCAATGTGTTCCCAAGAAAGGTGGAGTCACAGTGGTTCAGAATGAGAACAATGAAATGATCACTACAAGGACAGTAACTGGATGGAGAATCTGCATTGACTACAGGAAGTTGAATGATGCAACAAAGAAGGATCACTTTCCTTTACCATTTGTAGATCAGATGCTGGATAAGCTAGCTGGACAAGAGTTTTACTGCTTTTTGGATGGATATTCAGGTTATCATCAGATAGCAATAGCTCCAGAACATCAAGGATTAACCACATTTACTTGTCCCTATGGAACATTTGCTTTTAGGAGGATGCCTTTCGGATTATGCAATGCTCCAACAACATTTCAGCGTTGCATGATTGCTATTTTCTCTGAGATGATAGATAATGGATTGGAAATTTTTATGGATGACTTCTCAGTATTTGGGGAGGATTTTGAAGCATGTCTGGTGAATTTGGAAAAGGTTTTGAAATTATGTGAGAAATCACAGTTGGTGCTGAATTGGGAAAAGTGTTGTTTTATGGTGCAACAAGGAGTAGTCTTGGGACATAAGATATCAAAAGCTGGAATGGAAGTTGATCCAACCAAAATTGAGGTGATAGAAAAGATGGCAGTACCAAGTTCAGTCAGAGCAATTAGGAGTTTTCTGGGGCATGTAGGGTTTTACCGAAGATTTATAAGAGAGTTTTCAAAAATTGCAAAGCCCCTATCTGAGTTGCTAGAGAAAGATAGAAAATTTGAGTTTTCTCCACAATGTATGGAAGCATTCTTGAAGCTGAAGTCTGCTCTGATTTTTGCACCAGTTATGCAACCACCAGATTGGAATTCCCCATTTGAACTTATGTGTGATGCTAGATTATGCTCTAGGAGTAGCTTTGGGGCAGAGAAAGGAGAAGATATTCAGGGTGATTTACTATGAAAGTCGAACCCTTGATGTAGCTCAGAGAAATTACACAACCACAGAGAAAGAGTTGTTGGCTGTGGTGTTTGCCTTTGAAAAATTCAGATCATATCTGGTGGGGTCCAAAGTAATTGTTTATACAGACCACTCAGCAATCAAGTATCTAATGGCCAAGAAGGATGCCAAGCCGAGGTTAATCAGGTGGATATTGCTATTACAAGAGTTTGATATTGAGATCAGAGACAAGAAAGGAACTGAAAATCAAGTAGCAGACCACCTTTCCAGACTGGAAAACCTAAATGGAGAAGAAGAGATTGAGCAAGTAAATGATAAATTTCCAGATGAGCAGCTGATGAGATGTGAAGAGGAAGCCCCATGGTATGCTGATATAGCTAACTATTTGGCTACTGGGAGGAAACCTTATGGAGTCAAGGGGCAGCAGTTGAAAAAGTTTCTTCATGACACAAAGTACTATTATTGGGATGATCCAATGCTGTACAGACAAGGATCAGATCAAATTTTTAGGAGGTGTGTACCAGAGAAGGATATGCAGGCAATTTTGGCAGACTGCCATGCTGCAGCATACGGAGGACATTATGGTGGACAGAGAACAGCTGCAAAAGTTCTTCAGTCAGGTTTCTTTTGGCCCACTATTTTTAAAGATTCATTCTCATTTGTGAAGAATTGTGATAGATGTCAAAGGGTTGGAAACTTGCCTGCTAGAAATGCAATGCCACTGAACAACATAATAGAGGTAGAACTGTTTGATGTGTGAGGAATGGATTTTATGGGCCCATTTCCAATGTCTTTTGGGAATGAATATATTTTACTGGCAGTAGATTATGTGTCTAGATGGGTTGAAGCATGTGCTTGTGCCCGCAATGATTCAGCTACAGTAATGAAGTTCCTCCACAAAAACATTTTTACCAGATTTGGTACACCAAGAGTTTTAATCAGTGATGAAGGCACTTACTTCATCAATAAAAGTTTGTCTGCAATGTTGGCTAAGTATAATGTTACCCACAGAGTTTCCACAGCTTATCATCCACAAACTAATGGGCTAGCAGTGCTTTCTAACCGGGAAGTGAAGAGTGTCCTTGAGAAGGTGGTGAATGTGACCAGGAAGGATTGGTCTAAGCACCTAGATGATTCACTCTGGGCCTACAGGACTGCTTATAAAACTCTTTTGGGAATGTCACCTTATAGGTTGGTTTTTGGGAAGGCTTGTCACTTACCTTTGGAGTTAGAACATAAAGCATATTGGGTAACAAGGAAGCTGAATTTGGATCCAAAATGCAGTGGTGCAAGGAGGATGTTGCAGTTGAATGAGCTTGATGAACTGAGGCTGCAGTCATATGAAAATGCCAAGTTGTACAAAGAGAAGGTTAAGAAATGGCATGACAAAAGGATTTCTGAGAGGAAATTTGAAGAAGGGCAGAAGGTTTTATTGTTCAACTCCAGGCTGAAGTTATTTCTAGGGAAGCTGAAATCTCGGTGGTCAGGACCCTTTGTAGTGGTCAAGGTGTATCCACATGGAGCAGTGGATTTGAAGAATGAGGATACTGGAGAAACATTCAAAGTAAATGGAGCTAGGGTGAAGCATTATCATGAAGGAAGCATAAACAGGGAGAAGGCTTCCATTTCCATTGAAGAGCCTTAAGCATCGGAGCCCCTGAACCATTGGAAGGAATTTCATCAAAATGGCATAAAAATTGGTTCAGTGAGTAATATCTTAAATTTATTGCATTTTATTATTTCTACCTTATTATTAGTTTAGTAGTATTTATCTCTGATTGCTACAGCATGTAAATAGCATGATTTCTATATTATAGGTAGTTAAATTTCATGCATTAGAGTAATGTAAAGTTATTATTATATGATTTAGAATGTGTTTTGAGTTTTATTATAAAAAAAAGAGAGAAACAATTTTTGCGCTCTAATCTCAAATTCTCATTGCAGAGAAGGACACATGGAAGGCAAATAACCGTTGATGAACTGCTGCTGATGTCACCGGAGGCAGACTCACTTTTTGGCAGGTTATTTGTGGCAGTTAAATTTTTGAATTTTATATTGTGTCGTTTCAAAGGAAGTCGAAAGGGTTTCTATTTTCTGTATATATCATTCCTGCTTTATAATTCTGAAAAACCAAAAAGAGATATCACCATTTTGGGAATTTGAAAGAAGAAAAACGACAAGCGAAATCAAAGAAGCCGAAGGACTGTGAGGTTAAATAGCCAATGTAAGTACTCTTTTTCTCTCGTTATTTGTTGACATTGTGAATGGTAATTAGAGAGAAAACATAAGGAAACATGCAGCCATCGATAATTTTAAAATTTGAGTTTTCTGGAATTTGTGTTGGAAAATTTGTTTTTCTGAAGTGTATGCGAAGCCTTTTGTGAATTTCATATTTGGGAAGTATGTGAGATCACCACATTGTGATGGGTAGTTGATTCTTAGGGTTAGAAAGGTGTTATGCTTTACGCATGCGAGGCTGAAAAAGGGTAATTTGTTTTCTTTCTAGGGTTGCTTGAAAATTTGGATTCGAGTAAGGGAAATTACTTAAACCTATTATTTTTCTTGAGTCTATAAACCAAACTTTCTGAATTATTTACTGGAGCATAAAGTTTGGGGGAGGGTATTTTCCTTGCTTGGATGAACTGTTGTGAGATGGGTTGTTTTTGTTAGAATTGGGGAAATTTATCTGTGCATTGTGTTTGAAAAGATATCTAGTGCTTACTCTCTGAGTGGTTGGGTACAGAAACATCAAAGATGAAAACTAAACAACCTGCGAAGAGAAAGCCTGGATCAGAGGAAGAAAGTCTAACCCCAAGTCCTGAAAAGAAAGGGAGAGCACAGGAAAAGCCAGTGCGAAGGTCTGGCCGAACTGCTCTAGCAACTATGGCTAGTAAGAATGCTAAACTCCCGCAGACAAGCGCGGACAATCCAGTGGAAGTACCAGATGAGGAGGCACCCGTTGTGAAGAAAGGAGTGCAATCTGAAAAATCAAAGAAGGCGAAGGCAGACCCATTGCAAAACTTAGTAGAGGCTGCTAAGAAGTTGCGAGTGACTGAAGTAGAAAAAGAAAAGTCAGTTGGGAGTAAGAAGGCTACCCCATCTGCCTCAAGCATGAAGAAGAAAGAGTCAAGTGCAGCCCAGAAAGAGCAAAAGAAGCCAACTTCAAAAGTCTAACCCAAGAAATCAGTTACCCCAGCAAGAGAATCGAGACAAAAGAAAGTCGAGGATAAAAAGCAATCTGAGGAGGAAATTTCCGAGAATGAAGAAAGTGAGGATGTAGAGCGAGAAGAAGAAGCAAGCCAAGAAAGTGAGGAGGCAAAAACAGAATCTGAGGATGAGCAGAATTCAAAAGAGAGTGATGCTGCTGCATCAGAAGAGCAAGCATCAGATGATCAGGAATTGGAAGAAGAGTCAGAGAAGTCAGAAGCCGAAGAGGAAGAATCTGATGAAGAAGAGGACGAATCAGAGGAAGAAAAAGAGGAACCACCGAAGAAAGTTAACAAGAGAAAGAGGGAAGAAGAAGTTCCAGCAAGCAAGCAAGAGCCAATCCCAAGAAATCCTAAGACAGGAAGGAGGATTAAAGTGGTGGCAGTGAAAGAAGGAGAGACATCTGGCAAGTCTCAGAAAAAGGAACAAGTGAGTCAGAAGGAGCAAATCAAGAAAGGAAAGACGAAGGTGGACGAAGGAAAGGTTTTGACTCCAGATGAAATTGACAATCTCCCAAAGTTCTCATCCAGGTTACACAAAGAAAGGATGATGTTTGTCATGGAAAGGTGATGCGGCTAAAAGTTCAATCAAATTAAACCTCTAACTACACAAGA
>JAPKLW010000053.1:72329-135156 GCA_026898455.1 Plectranthus barbatus | reverse complement strand
AATTATTGCCCTACGACCTAGCACCGCACATGGATTGGAACTAAAATTGTATGAATCTACACTATTCACGACGATTCCGCCCACGTATTGGCTGCAGCGTTCATATCAACTACCTCCTACGCTGGCTATTACCTACACCTAGGAGGTAAGGAACAAGTTCTAGTGCAATTCAAGCTCTCAAAGGAAAGTAAACAAACAATTCTCAAACCAAATGATCATGCATCCTTACTCAAATCAACATCCAAAACGAATTAGAACATCATACCTTTCAATTGTACAAATACAAAGTTGAATTCAATTACATCCATTACAATTTGAAAAGTAGAGATTGGAATCTTCCCCAATTGGATTTGTATGCCTTGATCTACCACCTTGAATCTTCACTTCTTTTCCAAGGATTGGTGAATTGAGCTCTTAGATACCTTGGGTGAGGTTTTAGAAGAGATGGAAATGGGAATCGTAGATAGAATTTAGGTAGTTTTCTCTTCGATATGATAAAAGTTCACATAATAACCGTTTTTCCCCCTTATATAACGAGTTGTCAGAGCCTCGGATCGCCCGAGCTGAAAATGGCTCGCCCGAGCCATCAATAACCGCCAAAACCACCAAAAGCCGATCTGGCTCGGCCGAGCAAGGCATGTCTTGACCGAGCCAACTCTCTGCCCGCTCGTGCTCGACCGATCCTGCACTTGCTCGGCCGGTCGAGCCCTCTAAAAGCCCCGCTCGGCCGGTCCTGCACCCGCTCGGCCGGTCGAGCTCTCCCAACTCCAAACACGTGCGATTTTCATCCAAAACTCATCCAAAAGTGTTGTTTTATGCCCAAAACACAACCTACACCATTCCAAACACAAAAACACGAAAACACAACCAAAGAACAACAAAAACATATGATATGGGAGTAAAATGGACACAAACATGCAAGTTCACACATCGAAAAATAGGTCATTTTACGCACATATCAAAAGGCAGATGTTAATCGAAAGAGGCTTCAAGAATTTGAAAGTGTTACCTGCGGACTTGATGAAGCAGATTGAGCAGCAGGGGTGGGAAAACTTTGTGGTTCCACCGCATTTCCCCATCATCGCATTGGTCAAAGAGTTTTATGCAAACTGTGAGCAACCATCTACTGAGAGGCCTGAAATTGTTGCTACTGTTCGAGGAAAAGAAGTGAGGCTGAATGCTGAATCGATTCATGAGGTATTTGGAACTCATGCTTCAGAACCCGATGAGTTCATGGAGATCTGTTTTGCACCTACAAAGAAGCAGTTAGATAATGCCCTGAAGGTGGTAGGACTTTCGGGAGCACATTGGAATGATGAGGCGAAAGATAACAAATATGTGCTCTCCAAGTTCCTGCATTCTGAAGCGAATTTGTGGCTGCAGTTTTTGGAAAGCAGGATCTGCCCAACCACTCATAATACCAACATTGGTCAGGACCGGATCCTGATGATTGCTGCCATTCTGAAGGGCGAGCCAATCAACTATGTACCTTTCTTGGTTGATGCTGTTGGCTACTCTGCCTCAAAGGAGCGAGGACCTCTCTTCTGCCCCTCTTTGATATCTGAGCTTTGCAAGAAAGCTGGAGTTCCATTTCATAATGAAGAGCCGCGCAAGACTATGAGGACTTACTTCAGTATTGAATATCTGCGCCAAAGGCATGAGAATTCTCAGAAAAGAGAAGGAGTGGAGCCCTCTTCAGCTAACCAGACTTCTGTGCAGGTTTTGCAGGGTAGATTGGATGACATTTCTGAGCAAAGAACCCAAATCCTGAAGGAATTTGAGGACCTCCATACTATGATGATGGAGATGCAATTTCAGACTGACGAGTTGGTGAAGGAGGTGCGAAGCAAGAAAGCTGAAAAAGGGACGTCTGCTGCTGGAAAGAAGAAGAAGCCTACTTGAGGCTGTGGTCAATTCTAAACTCTACCCTTTTGAACAAAAACTCTGTTTTTAATTTGTGTTTGTGTGGATGTGTCGGGTGAATGTTTGAACCCGTTGTTTTTAGTTTGTTTGGTTTAAGTTGATGTTTTTATTTTGAATGGATGTTTAGTTTGTTTAGTTGATGGTTTAAGTGAATGTTATGAAGTATCGATAGTGTGTCTATTATCTTGTCTTGAGCTTAATGATGTGGGTGTGTGAGTAATCTCTTTCTCTCGAAATTTCATGAATGATAATTGAGTGATTGAGAGTCAGCCCCCAAGATTTTCAAGTTTAATCTTAGGATGATAGACTAGCTTGAAGAACAAAGTTTGTGGTTATTTGGTTTTTGAAAACCTGATATGATACGTGCTTTAATTTAAATGGTACTTTAGTTGTGCTGAGAAAAGAACATGTGAGATGCCACCTACCTGAAAATGTTAGGCCATTTGAGACGAAATTTGAATGAGTATTACATGAAGAAATGATTTAGGCAGTCTTTTTATCTTTGTGCCTGCAGAGATTCTTTTCATTGTACATCATTACCTTTGCACCTAGATTTGAGCCTTGAGCCTTTTTGTTGATTTTGACCATCAAGGATGTGAGCTAATTATCCATACACTCACCCTGATTTGAGAGGTAGGCTTGTGTAGGTTCTCCCATTTAGCAGTCAGAAAAATAAGAGAAGGATAGAGATGCAATAGATTGATTATGTAGGAGCCTGAGAGCTTGTTTGTAAATAAAAAGAGAAGAAAAATAGAAAAAAAATTAGATGGGACAAATAACCATCTAGAAAAAGAGCTTTTAAGTTTGAAAAGAGTCTGTAGTTTTTCCTATTTTATCTCAAGAATAAATCCTAAGTGGAAGACCTATAGCATGCCTCTCAAGTCTATTTGTCACTTTTTCCAGAATGTTCTACCTTAGCCACAGCCTTACATTAGAAGCTCAAAAAGACCTTTTGATCTTGATGTGATATAATTTCTATTAGTGGAGAATGTGCTAAAGTTTGAAGGTAGTCAAAAACAGTGGCATCAATGATCATGAGAGCTGAAATGGAAGTTAAGTTTAAACTTGTAGCACTTGTTAGCTATCTTGCTGAAAAGTTTTGCAGCTTTGATTGTCAGGCTAGTTTAAATTGCTTTGATTAAACTTATTAAATTGTGGTGGCTGAAGCTTGATTACTGAGGAGTCATGAATGAAATTTTTCTCCTTTACTTCTTTGGTGTGAACTGAAAGCTCCAAGACAAGAATATGTAAATTAAGATCCCTTTGTTTTGTTTGAGTCTTTGTTGCTTGGGGACAAACAACATCTTAAGTTTGGGGGAGTGATAACTCTCTTAAAGAGTTATTATTTTGTGTTGAATTTAATCAATTATGTCTTAGAATAGTCTTGTTTTATAGGATAAGTGGTAAAATATAGGTTAATTGGTCAGTCTGTTAAATTTAGGTTTATTATTTCGTTTTGTGTTAATCATAAGTTTTTGCGAAAGGAATTGTTGGAATAGTATCACAGGTTTCATTATGCTGGAGCATGACAAGAGCAAGAAGAGTTGATATGATGTCGCAGCATAGGAGCAGCATGACCAGAACTCTAATGAGGAATCTTCAGGACCACAGCAGACAGGATCTTAGCACTTTTCAGATCCTGTCCCAAAAGCAAGACACATGTCACCCAGGAGAACTGTCAGAGCTGGAAGGCAGATTGAGGAGCCACGTGTAAGGCTTGGATGAAGCTGAAAGGGGACAAGGGAGATATTTTCAGGAGGATAGAGAGGGAAGAAAAACAACATTCAGAGAGAGGATCATAGGAGTTTGATCAAGGAGAACGAGGAGTTCGTGAGAAGCAGGAGTGGATTCTGCAACAAACTTGAATAGCTTATCTTTATTTTGCAACTCATTTTTAATATTTATACGTAAATGATGTTCGAAAACATGAGTTTGAATGTTATTTGCTTTTTATCTTTTGTAAGCATGAGCTAAACCTTTTAAGCTCGGGTTGTTGACTGGTTTTTCTTCTTGAATATATGTTGAAGCTGTTCTCGTATTAAATCTGGTGTTTGATTTCGATTCTGGTTTGTTTGTCTATCTAAACACGACAGTGGCAGGTAGAGATCTCGCCTAGTGAGACCGAGAGGAGATCTAGGATGAGGGAATCGTGGTCAAATCTTGATTTCTAGTGTAGACATGCATAGAATCTAAGACTTGCAAGAACCCCTGTTCTAAAGTAGTATGTTTGAAGGCAAAATCTATCATAGACATATGAAGGTTAGCAAGAAAACATAGATCTAGAGCTATGACGATAGACTAGACAGAAAAAGTTGTGGTTGCAAGAACCAGAGTTGATGCTTGAACGATGCTGCAGCATATAGGAGAGGAGATAAACAAAAGTCAATAACCCGAGTGCATTTTATAATCGATTTTAAAACCATAGTCTATTAGTTTATGATTATTTTGTGGGAAGAAATAGTATTAATTGTTTTAGCACTGTTTGGTTTCATTTTATATGCTTTCTTGTTATTTTAGTTTGGAGAAATCACAAAACACCATTAATTTACAAGCAATAGAATGTGCACGATTCACTTTCACTCCCTTGGGTACGATATCTGGACTTAGATCTGTATTACTTGTTTAGATATACGTGCTCTTGCGTATAATTATAATAGCTACTAGCACAACAACAGCTACATCACTTTATTGAGTCTCTTTTCTTTTTCTTTACATTCATTTTCACTGTCCCTCAACTCTCGAAGGCACCTGTTCCGCTTCAGCGGCTACTAGGTTTGTAATTTTGCTTTCTTAAAGATCAGGCTTCGTGTTACTGTTATAAAATTATGAGTTCTCATAATGGTTATAAAAAGCAACATCGGATTTACGCGCTCCAACTCCATCTTTTATATGTTGCCTGCCTTTCATCCGTTGTTCACATTCATCTATTTATGCATGCAGAATTATCTCTCATGCATGGTGTACAGAAGAACAGAGTTAACTTTAGCCATTATATATCTAGGTAGAAAAGCAGAAAGAACGGTGGCCATCTATGGCATGCAAAGCAATTTACAGAGATGCATAGTCTATAAGATAATCGTTCATTTCAGTCAGTTTCAGGTAACATATATTTTCCTTTGCAGTGGAAGATCTGTGAAAGTAGAGTTTGTTTGTTGTCTGAGACATATAATCTAAGTAGATCGCCTTAGAAAAGCATTTATAGAATGTTTTTCATGTATAGCATCCTCAGGACCTAAGTACAGTTACAGCTCATCTCATCTTGTTGGACATCTTTGTTGTCGTAAATTGCAGCACATTTGGTTTCCCAGAAGTTGGGGGAGAGTTTTCCGGTGTGGTTAATACAAAAACGTATGTCTTTCTCTCCAAATCTTAGCACTTGACTAAGATTTTCTATGGCAATCAATCTTTAGGAGAACTCTTTAAGAAACCAAGATCATGTTATGCACAATATGCATTCAAAAGAAGATCCATCAATAATTATACTAAAGCAAACAAGCAGTTATCAAGTGCAAAAAGACAGGAACAATTACAATTAATAATCTACATTTACAAAACATTTCAACAACTTTGTAATTTAATTGAGAAGTTATTAATTGATCCTAATAATACTTATGTTCAATAAATATTCCACATTTTATTTTTTGTTTTCATGTTATAGACTACTATTTTCATTAATTATCAATAAAATATTTTATTTATTACAAAAGTTTTGGTAATTTATAATTTGATAATCTATATAAATTCATAATTACACCTATAATTTATTTATATACTAAAATGGAATAATATAACTGTTTTGTCAAAATCTATCTATATTTTAAATATAAAATTAGTAAAAATAATTATTTTTTGTTTATTTTTATTTAATTTTAATTACTAATAGTTTATATTATCATATTTGTATACGAAAAAATGACAAATCTCAATAAAATAATATTTATTACTTTTTTCTTTGAAACATTATATTTTTACTAATTTTTTTAGTTACTATATTTAAATAATAAAACCGTAATTTATTTTATAAATTAAATTTCTTTTGAAAAGGTTTATTAAAAAAAAACATAATATGCTAACATAAAATATTATTTGTTCTTCGCACAGTAGTAATTGTTTAACAGGAAAAGAGGGATAAATATGAAGCAAGTAAATATTAGAGTATTAAAAACATGATTCACTGAGGCAGACAGTGAGTGTATCATACAGTTTTCACCAGAATGCCTAAGAGCTTGAATGTAATGGTCAATGATATACTTACAAATAGAGAATATCAAAACCAGTAAACAGAAAAAAAAAGAAATTCCTTATTCTGTACAGAGGAGATTTTGCATTTTGCACTAAGAGGAAGAAGAAGAGTGTGGAGGTGCAGCTGCAGGAGTCTTGCAAATGGGGCACCAGTTCTTCAGCCGCAGCCACTGATTTACACATCCCACATGATACACGTGCTCACACTCCACCAACTCCCCCATCTCATCTCCCTTTTTATAATTCTCCTGCAAAAACAACACCACCCAATTCTTCAGCCCTTGAGCTTGTGCTCAATAAACTAAAACAACTTAAATCCTGACCAAGGTAGAGCATGTCTGTGTAAATACAAAAGCAGGTTAATCATCTTCCCTTTTTCGTAATGACTCCATATTTTAGGGGATTTGTCTATCCCCCCCAACTATTAACATAATTGTTTCACTACAGCTACATTCCTAAAGATACTCTATATCATGCATGTCACCTATATATTGTACATATTGTCCATGTTTTCTTTAAAAGCAAATGTGGGCTTCATGAGGTATGAAACTGCAATACTAAGAACCGGAATTAATGAACGCAATTCATGTCGAAAATGACCTGGCAAATGCAGCATTTGGTATCATCTCCATCTTCGCCCAATTCTGTGAATCCTTCTTCACGTGGGATCCCCTGATATGTACTTCTCTTCACACACTTCAGTAGTTCCTCTTCTGAAAGAGCGGTGCTCACTGTACCCATCCTATCCCCTAGAGCCAACAATTCCTACCAATTTCACAGAATAAAGAATGTCAGAGAAACTGCTGCAGACAATGTAGAAAAACAATCAACTCAAGAATTCTGAATTAATACAAGATTTGAGTGTACTCCTAACAAACCATTGAAGACTTATGAAGAAGGAATATAATAAGACGTTGCATCTATCAAAACATGATATGTGGAAGAGGAAAGCATAAGAACCTCATAAGACATGTCATCAATATCCAGTCTCATGTCTCGGTGTCGGTCATAAAGGTTCAAGCCAATTAGGTACAAATTGTAATCCAAGCCAAGTATCTGCTGTGGTGGGCGAGGATAGCGCATTAGTAAAACAAATTCCCTGAGTAATAATTATTGCACAAACAAAGACCGATTACCTCATGTGCAATCCCATCCGCCTGCTCAATCCTCTCGAGTGCCAGTAATACCTGCAGCATTAAAATATGCACACCATACATCATTTGTTTGGAAAACCTACAATACAGTAGCTACATAACAAAATCTGCTAATACAACTTGACTAACAAATATCAATGAAATTGAATGTGCATAGGAACATACCTCAGGAATGCCATCCATACCATAACGTTGTAGCATGTCACGGTTCACTAAATGGCTGTGGCCATGCTCCACTGAGGAGTAAGGCGTCCAAGTGGACTGACTTCCATCGTTAGTACTGGAAAGACTATAAGAACTTGAACCACTTGTAGAGGCATTGGCTGAATGACGCAATAACCTAGATCTACTAACATTTCTAGGCGTTTCAGAATCAGGATACTGGGAGATATGGGTGGCAGATCCTCTAAAACATGGAGTATTTCTACTGTTTGTTCTGTGAGGAAGCCTCATTCTGCTCTTGTTTAAAATGGCTGACCCACCTGCCCTGACAGAAGCAGAAACACTGCTATCTGCTCCAGAAACGCAACTACTACGTCTATAGTTTGAGGTGGAGGCACCACCACTTGAAGAAGAAACACGCCCATCAAATGTTGCAGCTGCAGTTGCTTGTCTCCCCCGACCATACACACTGCTATCCCCTTCTAGACTTCGCTTATTCATCATATTTTTGCTGGGGGACTTTGATCCGGATGACGAACAACTAGGTGATGTGCCATCTGATATTGAATTAGATTTGAGGTTTTTCAGACACATACTTCTGTTACTACTATTCAGTGTTCCTAGGCCATGGTTTTCAGAAGTGGAAGAAACAACAGAAGTTGACGGAATATTTTGCTTGTTTGACCCTGACGTACTCTGATTTTCTTTTCGAGCTCTAACACTTGATGGCACACTTCCAGCTTTTGCTGCAGGAACTTGTCCAGATTTGTTCATTGATCCAGAGTGATAAGCTGCTGGACCCCTACCTGGCGAACACATTGATCGTGTAGCTTCTGAATTACCAGATTGACTACTTTCCGATTGGTCAGATCCCAATTGGGAACACAACTTTTTCTTTGAATCAAGATATGAACTCTTTCCCCGGGCCATCACAGAACCACTCCTAGAGGAAGTTTCAATCGCTCCATTCCCATTCAAAGATGAAATAGAGGACTGAGAGCTTTTGGCTTTCTCAGAGCTTCCAGTTTTCATATTTTGATTTCCATACTTAATTCTTCCATTGCATCCTATTCGGTTACAAAACTGAACATTCTGATCCTGGGCTGATTTAGCATCCCTAGAACAAACATTATATCCTTTTTTAGGAGATCTACTCATCGAAACACTTCTTTTGCTGGAGTATGTTTCCATGATCAGGGCGTTCTATTCCTGCTGCGTGAATAATAGATATTTAGCCAACAAGCATCAAGCAACATGCACAATCTAAGTGGACAATGACACTATACATTCATGATATAGGTTTCTTTCCAGTGTAATTAAAGCTTATTGAGTTACAGAAAATATTGCATACAACAACCAATGGAACCAAACAGCTAATCAACGGTTCAATGCATCTGAGAAACATTGGCAAGATGAAACCAGACAGTTGAATGAGGATGACACAGCTGAAAGTGAATGGGATCGAGGATGACACAGCTGAAAGTGAATGGGATCAACCCCGATGATGATTTACACGGACCAAAAAATGATTTGAGCATGTCATCCAGGCACCCTTTATACAATATCTAAACGTGCAATGCATGAGTAAAGCTAAAAGTCAAAGCTCATAAGGCTTTTATGTAACAGGGACGAATGGAATCAAAATGTGTACAGCACAACATGAGTGAAATCTCAGTGAAGAAAGTAATTTTGGAAAGCCTGCCCTAATAACGATGCACATACCAGAATATGATTCAGAGATACAAAAGGGGATTGATCATAATGGACAAAAAAAAGACTAATGAGACGAGAATATGATCGCCACGAGCCTCATACGATCAAATACAAACAATTTGGCAGTTTAAAATACTTGAGAGATGACTTATCTTCGTGTTTCTGCAAAGTGTTAATTTTACGATACGTTGTATGTATAGGTTCTTCTCTCAAAGGGACACTTTATCATAAACTAAGTCATCAAAAAGTTCAAGCAAAGATGGATTCTGCACTCTCTTCAACAACAGACAAACTCCTAGGGAAGCAAAAAATCTTGGATACATTCATATAACATGATCACTGCGGATGATTAGCGACTAGTTTCGTAAACAAATTAAATTCAGCAGCAAGAAAACCAACAAAGTTGATTATTAAGCAAGAAAGTCAAATTTTCAATAAATTGCAAATTATTAGCTGTTCATCAAGATAGCAGATTTTACCAAACCTCAACTCCAAAACAGAAAACCCATCAAAAGTCGAAAACACCTCCCGCTTATATAGAAACCCATATGAAAAAGATAGAAATCAAAAGATGATATACATTAAGATATCTCCAAACATAACATTCATATAACGATCAAAAATCGCGAAAACAATAAAAATACGAAATAAGTCAGAAAAAAACAATCGAGGAAACAGACCGATGGCGATCAACAGAGCAAGAAAACGTTGATCACAGCGTGAAAGCAAAGGTTTGACACTATTTCTTGTATACCTTATAAACTTTATTCTCTCCCTCTTTTACAACAAAAGAAAAAACAAACAACTCCTTAATACAGGAAAGGTCTCGGGCCTAGAGAGAGAGAGAGAGAGAGAGAGAGAGAGAGAAGGGATATGCTTAAATTTAGTCTATATTAAATAATAATCATTTACTACGTTGAAGATCCGATGATGGAGGAGAACTCGGTTTGAGGCAAATAAAATGAGATTTTACCATCAAAACAAATCTGTTTATTTCAACAAACGCTGAATTGCCGTCCCCCCACCTATTGACTCCTTTCACCCCATTTCAGCCGTCGATTCGCAGTGCACCACCAAATTCAACGGTCAATCATTGACGTCTATTGGGCTTATCCGATTTTTTATGTGCAAATTAAATATTTGATAATATATTTTATAATAACAAGTTATATATATTAGTATTTTTTAGCATTCTTATATTTGATTTTTATAGATTCATATTATATTTAATATATTATAATATAAATTATTTTCTATGTTATAATCAAATTATATATATATATATATATATATATATCAAATTATATATATATATATATCGAATATATTGAGCCACGAGTGCACGTGTTTTTTAATTATATGTAAACCAGGAAAATACGAATAAATGTCACTTTTAATTTCTTATTTAATTAATTACTTTTTTATTAATATTTTAGGGTATTATAATTTTTAATTATTTTATATTATAATTATTTGCATGATTTTCTCTCAATTTATTTTATCAAATCTTTCTTTTCCATAATTCTTTTTAGTTGATGCCTCTTAATTCTCTCTTCTCCTTCTCTCCCCTCCAATTTTTTCGAAGAAATTCAAGAGAACTCCTTTTTCTCCACTACCGTCAGTCTGGTTCCACCGGATTTCACCCTCCACCACCTGCTGTGAGCGCGCCACACCGGATCGCAGCCTCCCTCCGCCGTGTGAGCGCGTGTATTGTGTGATTTGGGAATTTTCTCAGTTTGGGCGATCGACGTTTTGTACGAGTTGGGAATTTTCAGATTTCTTTCGAATTAATTCTGGAATTTCCGTCGTTAGCCCGTGCGATCAACGTTAACTTCAAATATGCCCTGAATTTCGTGCGATTTGGGGCTTTTCGACTCTTGGTCGATTGAAATCTGGATTTGGCCAAATTATTGTCTGCAAAATTTGAAAAATCAATTAATTGTTGTTACTGTTCGAATTGAGTCTTGGAATTTCTGATTTCTTGGTTGAATTCAAAATTTTAGTGTATAATTTCATTAAAAATATGCAGTTATTCCGCCTGTAAACATGCATAAATAGAACATATTTATTGCAATATTTTTATGAGTACTGCTTGTATTTGTCGCGTGATATTTATGTTTTTTCTTGTCTTTAGTAAAGATGCTACTGTCACAAAATATGCAGTAATTACGTCTGTAATACTGCACATGATTTTCATAATAATAGCAATGATAGTAATTTGCTTTTAAAAAAATCTAAGTTTACTTTTTTTTGTGTAGTTGTATGGATCCGTGAATTAGACATTAAATTACTGCAAATGATTATATCATTTACTGCAACTAAATTGTATAAAAAATGCAATTTTTATTGATAACAATTTGAATTTTATTTATGATCTTTTAAAATTACTTAATATTTGAAATCCCAAATAACATAAAAATTGATTTGAAATTCTAAAATTTAGTGATCCAATCCCATAAAATTAGGAAGTAAATATTAGCTAATTTTGAAATATATTATTTTAGGAATCAAATTCCACGAAATCAGGCGGAAAATCGTGTAAATATTTTTTTTAATAACAAAACAAAATAACTACATATGCAACTTTGATCTTCTAAATAATGCAATTTTTTTCTCTAATTTATGCAACAAATCCAAATACTGCAATTTTTTAGAAAATTCTGAAGAAAATGAAATTAATTTTGAAATACTATAATTCAGAGAACCAATCTCATTAAATTAGGAAGCAAATATAATTTAATTTTAAAATGACGTATTTTAGAAATCAAATTCCACAAAATTAGGAGTGAAAATCGTGCATATATAATTTTGATTTAAAAAAAATCACTTAATGCAACTTCTTCCTCTTAATATTGCAATTTTTATCTGTTAATACTGCAGCTAATTTGATAAAATTATGCATTAAATTTTCAAGATAACTGCCCCATTAATTCTGGATCTCGTCCCATATATATATAGAATTATCATCAACATATTAAAAATCAATATGGCAATTAATTTATTGGGAAATAATATATAGATAATACACACACACACACACATATATATATATATATATATAGGGGCGCGTTAAAGTGACAAGTACCCCCTTAGATGGGAGATGAGAATGAATCTGGGCCATTAAAAACATGATTTGGACGGTTAAGATCAATTTGGGGCCGGATTTTAAAAGCTGCATTCGGTAGAATAAAAAACTTGCAAATTAAAGGTAATATTGGCAAAAAAAAAAATCACAACTACCCTGAATAACGTTGAGCCCTTCTTCAAGCAGCAGTTTCAGGATTCTCAATAGGTGGACCGGCCGCAGCTGATGCCACCTCTCCACCATCACCACAGTCCATTTCTTCCCCCACAATCGGCAAAAATAAAAAAAATAGAATCAAGGAAATTGATACAACAAACGACAAGTAAAATCTTTTTCTCCTTCCAAAAATTTCACTTTATTGAAAAGAAAAAACACAAAACGCGATTTAGAGGTGAGAGATTGAAGAAGAACGGGGCAGCAAGAGCGAAAATATGTATGCATGTGTATAATAATAAAAAAGTTCAGAGAAACGTTTTTGTTGTGATTATTATACTGCAACTGGGTATATAATGCATATTTACAGGCTTAGATAATGCATATTTTCATGTTTATATATTTTCAGATATAAGTTGCATTATTAAGCTTGTAAATATGCATTATCTACATATGCATAGTTGCAGTATCTTATTTTTACTACGATTATCTTTTTCGAAACGTATGCAATAGTGATTTCGTTTGAAAGATAATTAAATTATCTTTAATTTGATATACAGTAAGTTAAAAAATAATTTAAATTAAATGAGATATAATTAATTCAAGTTTTATTAGGAAATTAGAGGAGAGATAATATGTTGAAGAGAGAAATACGTGAGTTTGAAATGAAAAGAGAATATGAGATTTTTTTGTGGTCCCCCCATGTTTAACTTACCTAAATACCCTTATTACAATAAATTAATTCATAAATTAACTAACAAAATAAATAGATATATTAAATCTGGATCACTTATTTTATCAAATCAAAGGTCATGATTTATTCTCTTCTCCCATCTAAAAAGGACTTGTGATATGATTACAACTCTCTCTCTCTATATATATATATATATGGAGTGTCACATACTAAAATTTAGTTTGTGCTAAATAGGAATGAATCTACATCATTCATTTAAAAAATAAATGGTTGAGATTAAAATATTTTTCCAGATTTTATGATTTTTCGCTTATAAATCATGCTTAATCGAATCAAACACGATTTATAAAGCAATTAAGCACGAACGAAAATTATGCTTAATTTTTTAATTTTTATGTTTTAATCTCAACCATTAATGTTATTAATCTAATGACTGAGGTTCAATCCTATTTAGTACAAACTTTAATTTTAGCACTTGAGTGGATATATATATATATATATAATTCAAATTAAATCCGAATGGACAAATATTCATGCTAGAAAACAAAGACATTAATTAGTCCCCACAAATAGACAATAACCTAAAAACTAACCCAAATAGCTAAAGAACAAATAAAATAGAATTGAATGTTACACAATTTGGTTATATTTATTATTTCATGTGGATGAGACCAATTACCATACCCTACCACTAACCTCAAACTCCAACATGTGGCCACCCCCAAAACCCCAATTCAATTTGTGGCCTCTATTTTTTCATTTTGTTATTCTTAATTATGTCAACATTCTCCATTTATCATAATTGTGATTTATTTTTTTTAATTTATATAAGCATCAGATGCTAAAGTAGGAAGTGATTATCGGTGCAAAAAAAAAAATACATATAATGAGCAATTTATGTAAAGACTTTTATTAGTTGAATAAGGTGATATGAATGAATCAAATCCATCAAAATAAAAGGGGATTCAAGACTAACCTGAATAAAATTATATAGTTGAGGATAATATTTAGTTGATTTTATATGTGTTCTTCGTATTAACATGATTCACCATTTTTTTTCTTACATTTATGGGTGAATCCCTAGGTAGTTTTTTAAGTTCGTGTGAATGAGGATAAAGTGCATGAGAAAAGTTTGTATCATTTTGTAAAGTAAGTTGTCAGTCTAGAAATCGTACTAAACTATTGGTGAGTAATGTAATCGAGTTCATATTAACTTATTTTGGCCTCTGAACATTACATTTTCGCTCTATCATAATTTGATTAAATATTTTCATACTTTTAGTTTTTTTAAATCAGAAAGTATTATATTAAACAAATAGTCACCTACAAATTAAGTAACTATAATCAGTATAATTTGATCCCACAATCTCATCAAATCAATACCTAAATAATGTTGCATCCAATCAGGTTGGATTGTTTTGTAATCTCATTACATTTTACAAGTAGTTTCTTCATCAAATCATATCTTCTAATCCAAGATTCATTCAATTGAGAAAGATCTCACATATATTACAAAACATAATAAAATAAAGAAAAAAATATTAATTATATTACAAATTATTCAAATTTTCACAAATATATTACAAATTATACATATTATCAAAATATATTACAAACTAACAATTTTATTTTTAAATTTATGACTAGAGCAAGTTTACAGCGGCGGAAAATTGGCATAGCTTACCAAGAAATTACAATTTAATAGGCATAATTCATAATATATTTTGATCATATGAAAATTTACAAATTTTCGGCTAGTTACGTACGTCAACTTACCAACATCGAAAATTTGCTCTCATAATAAATTTGAAATAAAATTAATAGCTTGTAATATATTTTTATAATATGCAATTTGTAATACATTTGAGAAAACTATAATATAATTGATATTTTTTCCTAAAGTAAAATGATTAAACAAAATATATATCCATAAGTGCTCACTCATCTACCGTGTACACGTATTAATGTGCCCACAACTAATACGTTAGTATAATATTCATGATGTTACATTATCACATTAGCAGTGATACATTAACACGTTCTCATAGTAAATAGGTGAACATTTCTAAATATACATCTTATGTTTACTATGGATAGATCAATATTTCTAAATAGATGACAAGGTTAAAGGAGAAAGCATGAAATACAGCATTACTTGGGTAGAATATATCATGAATCTTAAATTTATTAGACCTTTTTTTATGGAACTGGTATTTCAAAACTGGATAATTATGGATGGCATCAGGATCCTGTTCATTTACTATCTTGCACTTTTTCATTGTATTTGACTCATACGGAAATTTAATTATTATTGGTTTCTATTGTTGCTTTCCTTTCAGGGATATTAAGGCAATTGATACTGATAATATAAAAATAAACATTTTGTGGATTTGGTCAAATTAAATGTTATATTTCAGTTGCAACTTACTTGAAAACTCTATTAAATTTTTATTTTTTTATATAACTTATTATTCGAAGTATGCATGGAAAACCTCAATTTTGTGTAGTTAACTTATAAATTACATAAGACATATATAAAAACAAAAACAAAAAACTCGAGGTGCAAGTAATTTAAGCGTTGATAAATATTTGAATGAGATCGGAAGTCGTGATTTTTTTATTACCACATAATTCACCCCAAAACTAAATCATCTCAAAGTGTATCAAGTTTTAATCAAGCTTTTTATTTACTTTAACATAAATAGGTAGCATTCACATGATTAATTTTGTGAAGTGAATATTATGAATTTCATTTTATTTTTATTTTTGTGAAGGAAACAAGATTGACATGATTTTGAAAGAAATCTGGATAGCATGCACTGAACATGAACCATATTTTTGACAAAGTAACAAAATTCAATTGATAAAATATATATACACATAATAAAAAGGAAAAGATAGATAATAGTATTCTATAATATTGGGGGCTGTGCTTGATTTAAGGTATGATTTCAAAGCAGCCAATGAATCCTTCTCCCTCTCATCTCTCTCTTTCATTCATATATTATTGTCAACTTCATTTCATTACACCAAGAATTCTTTGCCACCTTCTTCTTTCTTTTTCTTCTCATTGGGAAGAAAAAGACTTCATCATTTCTTCTACATCTCTAAGGTTCTGCTACATCCTATTATTATTATTGATATTTTTTTATTCATATGATGGACATTCATGTTCTAGATTTCAAGATTCTCTGATGATGATGATTGATTCCGAGACTTTTCATTGCGAGTCTTATATTATAGATGTTTTTTTTTAATGAATATTGGAATAATGTGTATAATCAAATATTGTTTCTCTGCCGTCTTGAGTTTTTTCCATTGCATTTTTCTACTGCAAATTCATTTATTTGACCACCGCCCAATCTATGTGCATCATTTGAAACTCTAGGTGTTCTTTATTTATTTTTATTTTTATTTTTTCCGTTACAAACAATTTATTTCTTATATCATTTGATTGCATTAGGAAAGTACAATTCACACATTTTTTTATTTTTTTTTTCTCTCAGGCATCAAAAACTGCTGGACCATATGATGGCAACAAGAAGAAGAGACGCATTCCCAGGCAAGGAGAAGGCAGCATCTTCTTCTCCACAAACAGGAACAGCAAAGCTCAGAGGAGCTGTTAACAAAATCACCAAAACAAATGTTTCTGCTGCACCAAAGAAACAGACTAGGCCAACGGCAGCCGCGACCGATGTTTCTAAGCAACAGGTCAGGAAACCGGCTTCCCCAGCAACTGCAAACAAGCCTGCACAACCCAGAACAAAACCATTGGTTACCAAGACCATAGATTCCCCTAAGCCTGTACAAAAATCGCGCCTGGCTTCTGTTGCTGCTCCTGCTCCTTCTCGTTCCTCCTCATTTCCTGCCAAGAACGTTGCTTCCCCCAAGTCAGTTCCTGGTAAGAGTGTGAAGCCAGTGACGAAGGATGAACGGAAACGCCGTCTATCCCCGCCATCAAGCAATGTGACGAAGGATGAAGGGAAACGCCGTCTATCCCCGCCTTCAAGCAATGCAAGGAGGAGCAGCGTTGGCCTTAGGAAGAAGGATATAAAAACTAGTACTTCAGCTACAAAGGAACAACCACAGATCACTAGCTTTACTGTTGATAAAGTTGAAGATCTGAGCATGTATTGCGTTCCAGAACCTGAAATACAGCTCAAAGATATAGAATATTCTTACCTTACTGAAGCTGAGGAGAAGATGGTACAAAGCTTGAGCAACATTGGAACTGGAAGCATGGATATTTTAGTGACAGAAATAGATCAAGAACCAATGTACTTTGCCAAGGTTGGAGATGAGATCGATCATGCAGACTCAATGGCGGTGATTGCTGAATCGTATCCTGTCCCAGAACAGAAAGAGACCCCTCGTGATATCAAGATACAAGAGTTTGAAAATAAGAACAATCTGGAAGAGAGCAGAACCAAACAAGAGCTAGAACATGATACAAAGAAAACAAATAGCTGCAATAAAGTTGAAAAACTTGCAGGTAATTTTCATGAGGAGGCTGGAGAGCAAGAGGTTAAAGAGGTAAAAGTAGCAGCAGAACAACAAGAAGAAGCAGTGGCTAAGAAAGACGAAGCAGCACTTGTAATGAAAACTGATGAGTCTAAGGAAATCGAAAGGCCTGCAGTCGAAAAGAAGAGAGAAAGTCCATTTCCACCAAAGCAACAAGAAAGAGCACATGGGAAAATTGACTCACCAGTTTCAAACGGTGTAATCGAGGAAACTGCAAGCAAGCTTCTTGAGCAGAGGAGAAACAAAGTGAGAGCTCTTGCTGGAGCATTTGAGACTGTCATCTCATTGCAGGAGAAGTGATAACCATTCAATGGAAGAACAAACTTCTGCTGGCGTTTCAAGGATGGCTTTCAGGGGAAAGCTGGTGGACTGATGCCAGTGGAACATAATGTATTTTATGTATGACTTTGCTTTATCATTTGATCTTTTATAGGTATATGTATGCAAAAACCAGTAAAACTGCGGAAGGAGTTTAGAAAAATCATACAGCCTTATATAAACCGATGATGTTATGTATTAGTGTCTCCAAGATTTCCGCTTTGAGTTCATATATATGGTAGATTAGTAGGTTCATCGTCAAGACTGTGAGTTTCTTTCAAGTCTGGCACATCTCATCCATTAGCACCTGCATTTTCATTTGATAAAAAGAGAATCTGATAGTTTATCACCATCAGATATGGCACATTCATCCAAATTTAAAAAGGAACACAATCAGAATATGAGTGAACACTGAACATAATTTAAAAGGTTAACCTTATTGTTATCCTGCAAAATTAGCAAAGTATACCATATTTATGAGTTAAAATATCTGTCAGGTAATAGTATTACTGTAAATGCTAAAAGGTTCAAAGCAGAAGATAGAAAGTAAATCTGATAAAATAAAGCCAGAAGGATAACACGTCTCAAATATTTGTATTGCTTTTTGACAGGCAAAATTGCTCATCAGACATCTCTGATGAGTTTCTTGTGAGCTTACATATTAGTTCATGCGTAAAAACTCCTACAGCCCTGAAACTTGAGCTAGAAGGAATTCCGTGAATGTCACCATATTTGACAACTACTACCATTTTGTACCTCTTCTCTAACATAAGATCAATTACACTACCCACTGATGTTGAGTTTGTAACACAAGGTGGTGGACGTCTCATAAGTGTTGCAAGTGAAGCATCTAGCTGCAGAAAATGAAAAATGGATTAAAGTGATTATGATAATTACAATAGGAAGAGATCTGGCAGCATGGTACAGGAGACTATCAGAAAATGAAACGAAATAAAACACTTGTAATCTTTTATAAAGTTATAGACATTTTGAAATCCTAGAGATATAAATATTCTTTTTTCATTTACCCCTCTTCCTCTTTTCAATTATCCTCCTTTACTCTGTATTGCACTTCCTCTACACCAAACCAAGGATCAAGCCACTGCTCCAATTTAAATATCCAATTTATGAAGATCCTCTGAGCAGATACTGCTCACAGCCATAAAGCAGTATCTGAATAATTTTCACCCAAAGATTCTCATTATTGAACATGAAGTCAATCCTCAGTCTGACAGCCTTAAAAGTTAATCAAAGTCCAGAAAAACTAAATCGTTTCCCAATTAACCATTGAGAACCTAAGGTTAAGATGACATTGATGAAAGAGAAATGAATACAGAATCAGAAACAATGTTAATGTAAACATGATATTATTTCAACTTTAGTTGTCAGGTGGTACTGGATCATTTTAATTAGGGAAATGATATTAAGAAGTTAGAATGAAAATGGCTTACTGTATCACAGTCTTCTCGGTGCAATATCCCCACACAGCCTCCCCACTCATCTATGATTGGCACAACAGAATCCTTAAAGAAACGCATAACCACTTGCTTCAATTGCAAATTAGCTTGAAGAGGTGAAGCTTCTTCAAAGGGCGTCATGATGAGCTCAATTGCATCCTTAGGTGATACCTAATTCAGATTTAGGCAGAAGTGAACTGAATTAGACTTAAAATTATGCTACTAGTATCAATGCATATGGGCTACAATAAACTCCCCATACGTACTTTAGGAAGTACACGAGGACTCAGCAAAGATCTGTTGAAACCCATCAATGCCTCGAGTCGTACAGCAACCTGCAATGTGACATGGGAATAATGCAAGGAGCCCAGACAGGAATATAAAGTATAAATCTTAAGAAGGCGAGGCCAATGGATCGGCATTAAGAAGATAAAACTACAGGAGCAGAAAACATCAAGTTGTGAAAGGACCAGTCAAACTCTCTTCATTCTACTAACTCCCAGTTCTACCTTTATGGAATGTCTTCCCCCACTAACAACTAGCCCTTCCTTTTTGGGCATTCTGAGTCTCTGACTGGTGCTTAAGTTTTCAGTTCGAGTTTCAAGCATGGATTATCAATATGTGCCCTTAACTGACGAACTCCCCAAGCTTCATTTGTGAAAAGAACTGACATGGCATAAGAGTCCAAACCTGAAAGCCAGACTCATCCATACCCACTAAAAAAAATAATAAAGCAAAAATGGAAAGGCACATACTGAATCTTAGTTCACTTAATTATTTTTTTTTTTTTTAAATAGGAATACAATTATTAAACTCACACACCCAGATGTCCCTAGAGAAGCTCGAAATTGTGACCTCTTGGTCCAAGCAAGGTGCTTTCACCACTACACCCCGAGCGAGGGGACCTTAGTTCACTTAATTGAGAAGTAATGATGTAGCTATTATATAAAAGGACAACCAGAGCATACCATGCCACCTCGACTACTCCACGATATATCCCTCCATTTCCATATGATGTTTTTAAGTTTTTGTAAAGCCAGATCAACCTGCATAAAATCCAAGAACTAAGTCCGTTGTCCAACTGTTAAGCAAACTTAGAATAGTGATTGATACAATCTGAAGAGCTCTGTTTGTAAAAAGAGGAACTCTTTAACTTATTTTCATATTGACAAAATAAGAAGGCAATTGCAAGTGTAATTCGCTGTAATCAAGAACAAGAGAGATACACAGTTTAATAAATTTAAAATGAGATCAAACAAATAAAACACACCTTGTAGATATGTTAATGCTGACAGAAGTGTAATAATACAAAGTGTTCAATCCAACTTAAATATTCTAGCATAATTTGAGTAGAGCAAGGAGAAAAGCGATCGTTCCATTTACTATTGGGACTATGCCATATGTTCATTCAGTACCGCACAATCCAGATAGGGACATATAGAAGCTCCACCTAGTGTCTTCACATCATTGATAATGAATATTTTCTTCAGACAATCTCTTTATAGTGTAGTTCATCCCAAATATGTTCGAAAGTCTTTGTTGAGTGGAATATCATTTGTGTTCTCACATTATCGTGAAGACGTGAAAAGGGGTTACAGCTAAAAAAAATAGACTTGGAATGCAAAATAGAGATGCCAACCAGTACTTTATCGAATCTATCACATGATACTTTTAGTTAATTCACCTGGCCTTTGTTTAAAGCTGCCTCCATTAAAAGATGATCAGATTCTGCTTGTATTGAAGTGGAAATTGTTCCTGCTGAATCAAACCACATTCGATCATATAGTCTTCTCACCATACCATAGTCTCCCCTAGCAGCAAATGCACGCATCATCGACAAAAAGAGGTGGGGCTTTGGCCTTAATAAAGGGTTCCGCCCAGCTTGTTTTATTATCTCCCCAAAAACGCAGAGGGCACCTAATAATTATCCGGATAAGACTGCATAAAATATTTTTCCTTCTAGACTAGCACTATATGATGGAAAAATGATGCAATCTGGATAGCATACCTTTGATTGATCCACAGTTTAGAAGTGCATCAACAACTGCAGTGTATGCAACCCGGTCGATAAACATTTTGCCACATGATTTCATTTCTGTGAAGATCTTTTCAACCAACGTAATATCCTTGGCCTGCCCCAAACCCTACAAACATAACTTTTCATCACAATTCGAGTTCTGGGTTATTAATGAACCAGTAGTGCATCTTTGCTCAACAGTTATTGAAATAAAGTTATTTATGTCATGAGTACTCTTCAAACAAGAACAAACATGATATAATTTAAGTATCAATCACGAATGATGTTTTCTTCTTTAAAAAAAAAAGATCAGAAATGTTGCTTAGTGAGTTATAGAAGCAAATTTTCGAATATTGCAGATTTATGATTCAATAACACCAAAAAGAGGTTGCGCTATAGCCACTCCAAAATAGCCGTAATGATATGAAAAGGACTGACCTGTATTAATGTCGTGTAAGTAACAAGATCAGGGTAAACGTCAAAGTTGCGGCGGTTCTGTGTTTTATCCTGCAACAAACGTAATGAGTGTTAAAAAAACTGAGAGTTTTTTATATATGATATCACTCCATTCATGAAGCTCTAAACTAGCCTTTCAGACACTCGCATGCGACCTTCATTTGCTCATAAAGTAGCATCGCTTTCTCTAAGTTTTCATTCTTGATGCACGCAAAAATTAAAGTATTGTAGCTCAGCCTATCAGGCTTCAGTCCATGTTTCAGTATTTCATCATGTACGCCAATGGCTGCCTGAGGACAACCAGCTGTAATATATCCCTGAAAAAGGAATGTGTGTCAATGTACTTGCCAGCAAGTGAAACTGTAGGAAAGAGAAAAACAAAAAAGTGACCAGCATTGTTCCAGCAGAATATCACATGATTAAACTACCTTCATCAACAAGTTGAAAGTCAAAATTGATGGACTTCCACCTTCCTGAAGTGCATGACCATATCTCGCAAGAAGTCCATTCGCACGGCGGAGATCCCCTGCACTAGATCATAAAATACAGAGAAGAAAGGTCAGCAAGTAGAGAGGTTTGAAGCTCATGGTAACTAGAGTGAAGGAGCACTTATGTGAAAGGAGCCCTCATGGTAACTAGAGTGAAGGAGCCCTTATGTGAAACTAAAACAAACTAGAAATATCCTTATCTTTATAATATTATGGCACAATTATAGGCTCCTTCATATCTTATATGATAAACTAGTAAAAGAAATTCAAAGATCTACCACAAATGGGACTATTAGAATCAATGTTTTGAGTCGAAAACCTAACCTGATTCAGTTAAAGCGTTCAAGAGACAACAAATCATCTGCGAGGACAACTGCGGACTACCAACAGCTGTACCTTTCTCAACAGACTCGAGGACTTGAAATGCTTCGTCAATCCTTTGAGCATCACCCAAACCCTTAATGAAAAAGAATAGCTGTTATTCTTGGAGAAGATATATGGGAAATTGCTCTCTCAGCAGAAAATGAAGAGAGAAATTAAGAGATTTGAGACAATAATAAAATTAGTCTAACTCTTTGTGAAAGGAAGTTGCTAGTCACTCACTACTATGATGCTCTAATAAAATGGTTATCTACTCAAGATGCATGATGCACATCTGATGTCTTTTAACATTTACAACATTGATTTAAGTTTTCATCTGAACAGATTCCAGTCCCTTACAAAAAGTTCTGTAAAGTGCATAATCTCTACAACTATTACCGCTCCTCTACTGACCAATGGTCAATGAGACTGCAGCTGCAAACTACCTATCCTAAGAGAAATAATTGATCGGGGTAAATGGTGCAACTGTGTTAAAATAATCTGACAAGTTGAACGTTGACAACAATCATTCTGCCATATAGAGATAACTGGTATAATGGACACATTCCAGCACTACAAAAACTCCATTTTCCAGCATAGCTGGTTAGTCGAATACCTTCAAAAGCGTTCCATAAGTGATATCATCAACCCCACAGCCCCCTGGCCTTGACATATCATCAAAGACCCTAAGAGCAGAATCGATATCATGGCAATGAACACATGCCTGCATTACGGCATTCATCACAATTATGTTCAGCTTCCCATGTTGCTGCTTTGCAATCTCTATGTCCTCAAATATCTGGAAGAGACAGCAACAAAATTACTTCACTAGAAATAAATGATCCATCTTTTATGTAAATATAAAACTATAATAACCGGAAAAAAAATTGAAAATGTGGAGTGAACAGAGGTACATTGAGGATTCTAAACTTTAGAAAAGCTACTTATTAAGTGCCAATATCACCAGCAGACTGTTATGTGAAAACAAAAGCTTTTGAGCTCACAAAATGAACTGCCATAACTATTTTTCTTTATAGGCAAGAAAGTTGTGGAAATACACCCTCTATTGTTCAGTATTTCAGCAAATGAACCAGACGAAAAGTAAGAAGCTATACTATACAACTATGGCAAGTCTTCGAAGTGTTTTGCAAACAGGCAATATTTCCCGAAGACGACCCCGTTGGATTCGGATAGACTAATCATTCACCAGGACAGAAGAAATTGATGAATCAAGAAGTTCTTCAATAGCATGGAGTAGGCAGAAGAGAAACAATCTATTACACGCAAAACGCATCCATTCCACCGAAGCAATATGCCACTCAGGCTGACAAAAGAAGACTACATAATTACATAATCCCCCACTGAATCAAAGATCTATACCGCCCATGAACATACAGAAGTCCAACTATGAACAGCATCCGCAAACGAAGCATCAATTCACACTCACAGAGCAAATGATATGACATCCTGTTCAGAGCTCAACTTACCTGAGCAAGTTGGCGGCGGCGAGTGAGGCGGACGACGCGCGCCGTGAGCGACTTGAGATTGATTTCGTCGGAGGAGTCAGGTCGGCGGTGCGGCCACTTGGTAGGTTTGCTCCGATACTGTTTGCGTAAATGCCTTGAAGGAATGGCGGTGAGAGAAAAGCGCGCGGACACGGAGGACGAAGCAGGAAGAAACGATGGGGGTCCATGAATGGGCGGGCTCTGCGGCAGCGGCAGCATTTCTGGGGCGGATCAAGATTCAGGAGGCAGCCATGACGGATGAAGCCTGCGGTATCAGTGGGAGATGCGAAGATGTGGTTGTATAACAAGTTCTGCTTCCGGATAACGTGGGACACAGAATCGCCATGCCTCGTGATTTTCTTTTCTAACAGATTACATTTTTATTATAACATCACAAAATATTTAAAATTTGTATACAGAGTTCAAATTTCAAAATACATGCATTTATAATATTCCTTCTTATTATGATTATGATTTAAAAAATCTATATTTTACTAACTCTCAATCCACTTCATTTATATTCAACGCATACTTTATTTTCAATATAAGGCTAAATATCCAAATATATTCTAAATAATGCATGTTTTTTAAAATTTAATATAGATTATCAAATTTTTTAATTAAATAGTTAAATTATTCTAAAATCATTTACAAATATAAAACCGAATTTTTACGATAACAAAAAAATAACAAAATTCAACAGTAAATAAAATAAAATACAATATTATTTGAAATCTCAGGATTCCCTATTTTTTAAATTTTTTCACTAACAATTTAAAAGGATTAGACTTGATTTCTTTGTTACCAAGCGATATCATTTAAATTAGGGTAATTGGGGGAAAATACACTAAATTATTGACATTTTTTTAAAAATACCCCAATCTATTTCCATAAGTTAAAAATACTCAAATCTTTACTTTTATTTATGAATTATACCCTGATCTATTAATATTTTGAAAAAATACCACAATGTATTATTATTAGTTAAAAATACTCCAATCTTTAATTTCGCTTACGAATTATACCAAAACGAGAAATATTATTAGCTCACACAAAGATTACAGTCAAAACAACTATCTTCGTCTGTATTAAATTTAATTTATTAAGTAATCAATATTTTCTATATATTCTGAAAAGTATTTAAACTTCAGGTTCTACTCTTTTTCTTGTTTCCTTCGGTTGGTGTAATGTTCAATCCAAGATGAAGGTTCATACATTTCGATACAAGATCACACATCAAAATATGTAGTGAGAGAAAAAAAATAAGGAATTCAAGCAACCAAAGGAAATAATAAAAAAAAAGAGCAGAACATGAAGTTTTAAATACTTTTCGGAATATAAATGCATTTGAATATATAGCAAATATTGATTATTTAGTATATTAATTTAATACGTACGATGATAGTTATTTTGACTGCCATTTTTGCGTGAGTCAATAATATTTCTCGTTTTGGTATAATTCATAAACGAAATTAAAGATTGGGGTATTTTTGACTAATAATAATACATTGAGGTATTTTCTCAAAATATTAATAAATTAAGGTATAATTCATAAATGAAAGTAGAGATTGGGGTATTTTTAACCTATAGAAATAAAATGGGGTATTTTTCCGAAAACGTCAATAATTTAGGATATTTTTCCCTATTTACCCTTTAAATTAACGCCTTGTATTTAATATAAAATACTACATGTGTTGTCTCATTTAATGATATATAATTTTGATAAATCCAATTAACTTTCCATCATCGAAAAAGAAATTTTAAAAAAATAATATGATCCTATATTTGTATGGCTCTATGCATGAGCTATCCATAAAAAGCGACACCAGCAAACTGTTGGTACAGAAATGCAGCCAAAAGCTGGAAGAAAGGTCATCAAAATAGATGCTCTAAGCATATCAGATCAATCACCGCATTGGATAAGCAAATCGGCAGAAAAGATATTTATTATCCAGACAGTTTATATTGGACTTCTTTCTTCTCTTTATTCTTACAGTTAAACAAGTAAATCTCGATCTCTTTCGTTTTTCAAATGCTGTTGGAGTAACTACATACCTACTGTACAGTAAGCAAGGTAGATACAGTAATTCTGTACGGCTAATGAAGATATGTGTCAATTGAATAAATGATGTTATCAGTTTCTTGCACAGGAAAAAATGAGAATGAGGGCATCGATTGGACCTTGGCAAAACACTCTTTTCTGGTTTAACCATGCATTCAGTCCAGATAAGATCTCACTTGCCACTTGGTTGCTTCATTTTGAAAGTACCCTGCTTCATTGGCTTCGGTTGGAAAAGAGAGAGGAGCATTTTCTCCAGAGACTGAGCAGTGTATTTCGCGTATTTGCCTGCGCTAGGGTCTTGTTCAACCAATGGCCCGTAATTCTGCATGTAACTGCGATAGACAGGCACAATTGCTTGAACTATAGCCTGGCAAGTTTTCTCACGCAGTTCCTTGTCTATAATAACCCAATTGGACTGCTTTGTATACATGTCATCAAAAGCTTCGTTGAATGACTTCAACCGCTGTTTCACCAGATTACGAGCTGTGGCACGCCCACCAGAGAACAGTATCAGACCTTCCCTGCTTAGATGTGAAGGAAGTTTGCCCCAACTCTCTCGCAAAAACACAGCTAAATGATACTCCTTGTATTGTTCGTGTTCACTTAACCAATGATCTCCCACGAGACTACCAAGTTTCGTGCCTTTTAGATACTTGTATAGATGACAATGGTTGTTCATCAAGAACACATATGAAGGAATTGCATCTTCATAACCCTTCGACCACACCTCCAAATTCAGCTCGATGGCTTTAACTAAATTCAGAAGCTCAGTAATAAGTATTCTCTCTTGGAATTTTTCATGCTTCCAGCTTCTCTCAATTACCAAGACTTGTGTAAGGATTGGCTTATATTCATCACCAAGAAGTTTATTACAGTAATCAGTGATAAAAGTTACCACTCTAGGAATACTGCAATCTGCAGGTGGTGGGCTATGCCTTTGTAGTTCGACTTGGACCAAAAGTTCCCAGAAAATTTCACATGATCCTTCAATTACTCTCTTGATCAGATCCCTAGTCATATTCTGTATCTCAGCACAGGCTGCTCCACCAAAAAGTCGGTTAAAATCCAATCTTAGTTTATTTAATGATGCAAAAATGTCCAAAAGCTTCAATAGCTTGATAGGATCTTTCTTACTTTCCGTGACTGTTCTGCCAAACTGCAAGAAAGCAAGAATTCCGGCCTGAGCGGCTATTTTAGGGAAGCAGCTCTTGCAAACGTCTAATCCCATCTTCTCAAACACATCATGGCAAAGTTTGTATTCAGCTTCAAAAAGGTCCTTCATGGCAAACTCCAAATGCTTGCCCCATTTATTTATATAACCTTCTATGCTTGAAACATTATTGAACTCAGAGACCGATATTTCAAGATAATCCAAATTGAGCGCTTGCAAGCTTGCTCGAACATTTGAACTCCGGACCTCCACATAAATGGATATACACTTTTCAAGTCTGTCATTCACAGCTAATCTCCCTAAAATGGCTTGCAACTTCTGAATCACAGCCACAGGCAAAGGCGATGGAGCAATGCAGGCTTGTTCACCAGGTAATGCCGGTGAGGACATAGGCAGTGGAACACTATACTCTGTCAACAGCCGTCGAAACTCATTCTCTAATCTGTCTAAAGCAACATCAAGTAGCCCACCATCAAGATGACCCTTGTCCTCACCGGTCTCTAATTCTTGCAGATTCTTCAGTGCCTTCCTTAATCCAGAAACATACAGTGAATCCGCCACCTTATGATCCTCTAAATACTCCACAATATCTGCCAGCCATTGGATCGCCATGTTACAATTCTCTCCCAAAAACCTCAATGCCTCTTCTAGCCGTTGAAGCACACTAAGATACCCAGGCAGATTGGATTGAGGATCGGACAAGGATTTCTCAAGGCCATGGATGGCATCAAAAACCTTGAGCACTGCTGCAGCAGGGACCACAGCTCTATTTATATGACCACCAACAGAACTAAGAGGGCCACTCTCCGCTCGAATAGGTCGAATTGCTACTTCCATAGATGGCAACCTTCGGTTAATCTCATCCAACCTAGGCCCAACTTTCTCCAACGACAGCCCCAGAGCTTTTGATTTCTCTAAGCTCGACTGTAACAACTTCCTAGCAGATATTAAACGATCGATGCCCTTATCCATCAGGGCCAATCAATCGAAAACAACTAATTCCAAATGCTTATTAGAGACAAAACCTCTTAATAAATTTCCCGACGACGAGACAAAAACTAAATGGTACCAAATCTCTTCCGCTCATAACTACAAAACCTCAAATTTAACCAATACACTAGTAGAAATGAAACTCCACTTCTTCCCTTCCCCAAATCAAGACCGCAAAAAAAGAACAAACAAAAAAAAAATAATGCAACAATCCAACCACCAACGACCCAAAAGTATCAATAATTTGCGATCAAAGTCAATATCTCTTCCCAATTGGCGATCAAACACACACACGACAAAATAATCAAGAGAATATACGATCTGAAAGCCGATTCGTAATGATCAATCAGTTCAGCGACACAAAAAACCAACAGCAGACGCTTGATCCCAGAATACAATTACTATTACTTACAGATAGTGAGACGATGAGAGCGAAACAAGAAGAATCCTAAATCGGGAACGGAGAAAAGTGTGCTCATTCGCTTAGCTCAAGCCCACTGAATCGTGCCAAAGTGAACTACAGTAAAAATGCAGTTTCCTTATATGCTCCCTCCGTCCCGGCTGAATTATCATGAATTGACCGGCACAATAATCAAAGAATATGAATTAAAGTAAGTTAACTTAAATTAATATTTATTATTGAACGTGAAAAAATTGTCTTTTTAAATAATAAGACAATTGAGGTGAGAGAGACGAAACTGGGACAATTGAGGTGGACGGAGGGAATATTATTTTTTGTACTATTTTTCCATCAAATTCTTCTTCGCTCACCGCATTTTTTTTAATTTTAATTTTATATACCCAATTTCAGATTTTGTGAAGAACCATTTTATCATTAACCGCCCCCCAAAAAAAAAATAAGAATCATTATGAATCGAAGTAGTAATTATTAGCACTAGAATATGGGGGGCTTAATGCAAACCTACTCCTTGACAAACAAATCATTATTCCATTGGATCAATGTCAATCGTTTTATAATTATTTGACTAAAAATTTGTGTGAGATGTTTATTTTCGTGTGAGATGGTAAGATAGAAATGCATTTCAAATTTGTGCATAGAAGATTTTAATCGGAATGATTATTTTGGTTCGAAATGAAATTGTGTATTTAAGTTTAGCTAATTATGTATTTCCTAGAATATATTATTTGTTAGGCTTAAATAAATTATTTTGTATTTCGATCATAATACTATACAATATACAGATTCAAAACCAAATTCTCTAAATAAAAAATAAAACTATGTTTCAAATTCAATATATTATCTCACACATCTCACCAAAACACATAATCTCCTATCATTTTTACAACAATTATTTAACTCTCTGAGTTGTAAATCGGGATTATGAGTCGATTGACCCAAAATTATTATTATTATTGTAGGGATTATATGATTATTTTATAAGAATCTAGGTTAATTTATATCGAATCAAACAATATATAATTTTAAAGTGGTATTATACTTTATTTTTAAAATCTTCATGATATAACTTCCTTACAGAATATTTCCATTATAGTAAAGCAGATTTTAATCAAAGTATGTAGGAATCAATAATTACCTGCCCTTAAAACTATTTATCAATGATTAAATAAATCAAGACAACTTAATTATTGTAATTAGAATCGAGAGTACGTGTCTGTATTGAGTTCTGTTGTGTCGGTCCATGTTTAGGGTCTGATGGACTTAGGTAAATACTCCCTCCGTCCCACCTCAATTGTCTCACTTTCCTTTTTCATCCGTCCCACCTCAATTGTCTCATTACTTAAAAAGGCAATTTTTTCACACTCAACAATAAAATATTAATTCCACTCAACTTACTTTACACTCACACACCTTGGTTATTGTGCCCAAAGTCACCGGGACAATTCAGCCGGGACGGAGGGAGTATAATTTAATACCAATTCATTGAACATAATTAAATTAAATCCGCCAACCAAATTCTTTTCATTCACGAATTGTTGATGCATAGAGACATTCTTATAATAAATATTTTTATATTTTTTTTAATAAATATACATTAGTTGTAAACACACACTCGTTTACACACTTAAATGTCTGGGGAAGCACTACACACCGAATACATAAACGAATTCAAAAATATCATAATGAAAAGTATCGAGATCGATATACTGGCAGCACAGAAGCGTGCATAACATGGGATATTTTGCTTCATCGACATCTATTAATATATACAAATCAGTCCCAAAATAACCGTTCCCGCCTAAATATTTTCATTTATTTAATTACTATATTATTTATTTACAAATCTATTAAAAAATGTTCTCATACAAAATATTCTTACTAAACAACCGTTTCTAATCCCCTCAAATATATATAATAAATTTCTGAATGATTTTCATATATAAATATTTAATAAAATATTTAACCCTTTTGTATATGATTAAATATATTTAATAAAATTCTAAATAATTTTAAAATTGAAATCTTTTTAATTCTCCTCAAGTTTTTTTATTCCTCTCAAATATTTTTTTAGTAAAATCTACTAATGAATTAAAGCATAACAGTTTCATAATTTTCATCTATATCTATCTATATATCTTTCTAAAAAAAAAAAAAATCTATCTATATATATATTAAAGCAAAGTAGTC
Source organism: Plectranthus barbatus (assembly GCA_026898455.1). NCBI lineage: Eukaryota > Viridiplantae > Streptophyta > Magnoliopsida > Lamiales > Lamiaceae > Plectranthus > Plectranthus barbatus. The sequence continues at coordinate 104,077 of JAPKLW010000053.1, read as the reverse complement.
ATGTAAAATCTGTTCCAGCCATTTTTTTTTAATGTTTTGGTTGAATATTATTATTATTATTATTATTATTATTATTATTATTTATTCAAACATATCCCCTAATTTCGCCACTTTCATCGTGGAGGAGGGTGAGTTTTTCAGCTTTGACAGCTTTATTATTATATTAAGCTATAGCATATATAATATATATAAATCAACAAAATATCCTATTGTTTAATAAATTTAAAATAAAAAACCAATGTAGTGAAAAAATCTATCAATGTATCTATTATATTAAGGAGGAGTAGTGAAATAAATTATTTCCACCAAATATTAAATTATTATTATTATTTATTATTGATTTATTATATAGATATAACTAAATAATAATAAAATATAACAAAATTATGTTTGTCACTTTTTCTTTAAAATATGATATCTAACTAATTTATTATATTTACTATTTTTAAAATTATACAAATATAATATTGTTTATGGGATAATATTTAAATCAAATCTCATAAACTTTGCGCTTTATATATTTCTTTTTATTTTATTAAATTTATACATATAGATTAACGTATAATACAAACAATAATTTATATTATAATATATTAAATTTAATATTGATCAATATATATAAAAAAATAGCTCAAAACATTAAGATATACTACCTCTGTCCCGGCTAAAATAGTTCCTTCTTTTTGGCACGGGAATTAAAGAGTGTGAGTGTAAGTGAAATTAATATTTTATTATTGAGTGTGAAAAAATTGACATTTTTTAAAACGAGTCAATTTGGTTGGGACACTCGATTTGGTAAGTGGGCCGATTCTATCGGGACGGAGGGAATATAACTTTGTTAATTATATCTTAATATCAATAAATAAGACTTTATTTATTTTATTCGCGCATAGCACATGTGTAAATAATCACACCACACGGGGTGTAATCGAACCAAGTCGAGCCGAGTAGTGTCGTGCTCAAGTTTGACTCGTTTAGTTTCGAGTCGAGCTTCGAGCTTTTTTATCGAATACTTTGATGTTCACGAACTTTGTCGAGCTTTTATCGAGCCTAAACGAACTTTCTAAATTTAGAATATATTTAAGATTGTCATTATTATTTTGAAAAAAAGTTATTTATTCCAAAAATAATATCATATTCATGCTCAAATTCTAAATTTTTTTATTATTAGAATGATTTATCATTATTGTTACTCTTAAATCATGAAAATATTATTATTATAAAAGTAAATGTTTTATATTTCCTACTAATTTTAGCTAACGAGCCTGCTCACGAACTCACGAGTCGAATACTATGATGCTCAAGTTTGGTTCATTTAATAAACGAGCTTTACTAAACGAACTTGAACGAGCTTTTATCGAGTCGAGATCCGAGTAGCTCACGAACAATTTGGTTCATTTACACCCCTTCCACACCACATCACTTCTATTTTATTTTATTTTACTTGATATATTTTCATAACATATACGTATATTTTAATAAAACATAATAACATTTTCGACAAAATCATGTGTATCACTTTTCAATAAAACCTTATAGTTTCACTATTTTATCTTATTTCCTATTTCAAAACAATAGAAGTATAATTCTAAAAAATATAATTTTTTCATAGGTTAAATTTGTAAAACAAACTAATCTTATTTTATAAGCTTTGTGTTTTAATAACTTGCTTTATAAAATTACTTTTCAGATTTTATATAGGAGGGTAATTCGTCGAATTATATAACCTTATAATTATATTTTAATATAATTAAACAAGATATTAAAAATGTAATTCGTGCACCGCACGAGTGTAAATCTAGTAAATAATGATATGAGATGATTCAGCAGTATTCGCCTGATTTCAACAATTAATTAAATTATGTGGTTGAATCTGTTAAAGTGGAGCAGTTGCAATTTCATTTGAAAACTCAGGCCACAAATTAGTTTTCTAGAGGAAGTTGAATCCAAATGGGCGTTGCTTCCTATTCTTTGTAATTATAAGTTTGAATTTGTGTTTAGTTTGAATTTGATTATCAAATCATTCATAGTCAAATTCAAACTCACAACAGTATATCGAGGTCAAATGAGTCGAGCTTTCAAATTTTGTTTACATTCATCAAAATTATTGTAGTTTAACCGTACTCTTCATACATAAATTTTATAGGTGAAATTTCAAAAAATCATATATTTTCCAAACTCCAATTTAAATATTAAAATATAATTATATAAAAAATATTGTCACCTAAATCGTATGTGTAATAGTAATTTTGTTAACATGTAGAGCATAGCTGATAGAGAGGTGTACACAATCTAATTTAATAGGTTTAAGGGTAAAGTATCAGCCAAAATAATATAGATGGTTTGAAAATTTTCTAAAGTAAATAAGTCAAATTATTTTAAAATGATTTTGTTAAATCGTTTTAACGGTTTGAAATGTTAACTAAACAATCATGGACAAAACATCGAGCTCTTTTTCTTTTTTAAATAATTTATGTATTTAAGAAATAATATTGGGATCGTAACTACGTGAACAATTTATAATGCGAATACATTATTTATTTTTATAATACTATTGCCAAAAGGAGTTCATAAAAATATTTAATCAATAAATACAATTACCTTAGACATAAGTGTTATTATTCAATATAATAGATGTTAAAAATTGAAATAGAAAAGTAACTTGTACATTATCGACATTACTAAACAAACACACATTTAAATGTTATATAAATGTTGTGAGAAATATGAAGTGTGTACTACATTATGATTTGATATATTGTATAATTAAAATTTAATTATAAAATTGATCGGTCAAATCAAAATTGCCTATTTTCTACGTCGATCAAGCCAAATTACATTATCTAAAAATGGTTCGGATCTAAAAAAATCTTTAGTCATCAAACCGTATTCACCTCTATTAGTTTGGTGGGTCAAATTGTCCCATCCACTAGAAGGAAATGAGTCTTCCAAACTTTATTTAAAGAGAATTTACTCTAATGCATCGGTTAACTCTAAAATTTTCTCAAGTATTTTTTTAAATTATGGAAGTATATTCCGATGTTTGTTAAACTAGAGAAATTTACCATACCGTTAAATTTTATTAGTTAAAAATATTGTAGGTGATTAACGAGATTAAAAATATTTTGAGTCACAAATTTCTAAAACATAATTTATGGTAATGAATTAATAAATTTTAATATTGTGTAATATCTGTAATCACCAAAAGTATTTTTAAATTTTTAACTAATAAAAATAAATATTAAGATAAAATTTTATAATGTACAAAAATTGAGTAAATTTCTCTAATTTATTCGATATTCAGTTCAGATATAATTCCGTATCATAAAAAAAGAAAGCTTAACTTTCAGAATTACTGAATTCAAATGGGTAAAAATCACAATTTCCCTTATTTAAAAGTATATGCTTTTTAAAAATTAAATTAGCCCTGAATATTATAGATAGAAACAACAATAATTTTATAAATTGAGAATGGAGATGGGTTGAAAAAAAATTTAGGTCAAAAAAATCATAAGATTCGAAGTGGGAATTGGGACACATGGCGGTCAAAGATAGCGACATGACGCACCAAATAATCTCGTGACACGCAGATTTCCCGACTTTTCTTTTGCCAGATACCCTCCAACTTTTTGACTTTTGCCATTTAAAACCCGTATTATTAATATTCTATTCCTCCGCGGTCCACTCAATTCATTGAGTTTGAGAATCCCATGCACCAGAAATACAAGAACAAGAATCCAAAGCTCCCACTAACTAAAGTTGAACATTCTTCTTTCTTTTCGCAGATTTTACCCCTACTCCTACCCCCAATTTACAAAAGTTACCCTCTTATCTACTTTTACCCTTGCGAAATTACAAGGAAAGTCGCCTTTCCTTCTCTTCTCATTTCTCGAGCGCGGCAGGAATCTCCTGCTTCGCGACCTGCGTGTGACGGTGCTCCCCCTCGTAGGTGACGATCAGCATCGTCGGATCATCTCTGGCTCTCTCGACGTGTTTCCTCGCTGGGCAACCTTTTACCGAACTGCATTTGTAGTAACCCCTATCAAATTTGGAAACATAGAGATTAGCAAATTTAGATTATTTGTATGAGATCGGATTGAATTGAATCCAACGGTGCATGGTAGTTACCGTGGGTATGGTGAGCCCTTGATCGGCTTCTGGCCGTACTTTCTCCATGAGTACTCGTCGGCCGGAATATCGGCGAGTTTTGAGCTAGTTGCCGGAACCCTAATTGTTCTCTTCACCCTATTTTTCCTGTACAAGAAAACACAATTCTCGGTCGGGTGTTCGACTAAATTGAATTAATGAAATAATATGGCAAAATATATGCATACCTCTTTTTGCAATTGCACCGGGAAGAGCCAGAAATCTTTCCTGAGTGATCATGTTCACGGCATTTCTTTCCGGACAGCGGCGGCTTACCGGCGAATATCGCCAACGTAGACGGCAAGGTGCTCTTTCCGTTCGAGACACTGCCTTCGCCGGTAATCGTTGATGCCAGAGTCCCTGACGAATTCCCCGACGTCGACATCGTCGCCGATAAGCTCAAAACATCACCCCCGATCATATCCTTCTCTAAACAACCGCTGGCCTTCGCGAAATCAAGTGGCGGCGCCGAGGCGAGAGAATCGGAGAAAAGGTTAAGTGTCTGTATTTGGTGATCCCGAGGTTCAGATGCCTGAACCGGAGTCAAAATTGGAGTCTGTGGCCGGGGCTGAACCTGAGCACGCCTGAATCGGGCGTGTCCGGTCCGGATTGGGTTGGAACTGACCTTTTGAGAGCTGCCGAAAAGCGTGAAATCCAAGGTCTGGTTTTGGTCTCGGATAAAATGGTGCATCGAATTTATCCCGGTGGGTGCAGCTTCTTGAACTGGAACGTGATCATTGAGATTCCGGTAGCCGAGCAACTCGACGGCCATTTCTGCGGGTGAAGATGGAAGCTGAGATCTGCAGAATTTTGAGGTTTTTTTATTTTCACAGCAGGAAAGGAATTGAAGTGAAGGGGGAGAAGGTAAATGGATATATATGGGAGAGGAAGTGGGTGGGTGACCGGGTCAGCAGGTGGATTCAAAGTTTGAATTCTTAACCAAATAGAGGGGTCAACACCATTGACTATTGAATACATTGAGTTTTTTTTAAACACAATTTACTAATAACAAGTTCTAATGTCTAAACTGTTTAGGCGGATTTTATTCATTAACTCAACTCAAATTCATTTAATATACCTTAATTGAAATGGGTGAATTCATTTGAATATGAATAAAATCCACCTAAACCATTTAAGCGTACCTAACACAAATTTTTGTCTTTACTAATTTAAATTTCAGACTACTTAAATGTCCCTATTAGAGTTTGAACTCATGGGCAAAGCATATAAACCAGGTACTTGTATCTTAGATGGGATAAATAATTTATATTTTTAGTGGAGTACATGAGATTATATCATTCAAATATGTTAAAAAGTTTTTAAACTGTAATTAGGGTCGATATTTCCACAAAGTTCAACTTTCTAGGAGGTTTTACTATGTTTGTAGTTGATTTTACCTTAAAAAACAAGTCTCTTTGGCAATTTAGTAAATCAATAATTTATAAGTGTGCTTTTTAACTATAAAAGTTATAATAATAATAATATATATTATGATGTAAAAAATATTTTTTAACAATGTAAATTTGTTTTATTGTGCGTAATTAGATTGAAAAATAACATTATTGCTTATATGTTCAAATGCACGAGTATGTTACGATATTCCAAAAAGTCATATTAATATATAATAAAGTTGGTGTGAGTTTTTTCTTTAATGGGTTTTTTTACAATAAGAAATCGCTAAAGAAAACATTTCGTGAGAAATGGATAATGATTGGAGGTATGGATAATTAAAAAGAAAACAAAATGTAATTGCGATTAATTTTGCGTGTTTCGTGATTGTCGGGGTGAAAAAACAATATGGTACACTGCATATTTATAGTAAAATCATAGTATATTTTAATAATGTAACTCATTTTATTTTACTGTTGAATTGTAATGATTTTCATGCATTTTATGATAGTTTATTGCATCATTGCATGATTCTCATTCAACCACATACTTACTATTTTTCTATACCATTTTCTAGTGCATGGTAAACATTTGCCATGAGCATTTTGTTTGAAGGACCCTTAAATTATATTCTAGTTAGATATATATTATGTGAAAAATAATCTACACTGAGAGTATTATATTTCTTAACAAGATTATGAAAGATATAAAAAAAATAAGACCATATTTGCATGTTTGACCTCTAAAAATGTCAAATATAATTGTATACAATTGACTCCAATTAACAGTAACACCTATGAAAAAATAAATATAATTAGTATAGCACTCGCGTGATGTATGATAATTATATTTTACTGTGTTCAACATTTTATTTTAGGCTATAATTATTTGTGTATTCATATTTATATAAACATCATATTAAATAGAAAAAATAATGAATGTATAAAAACGCAATTTATTCACACATTTTGAAACACTTATATATATAGAGAGAGAATATTAGGAGTGCATTCATACTAAATGAATCTTAGATATGTTCCACAATTTAATTAGAATTTTTGTTTATTTTATTTGGTATATATTGAAAATTGTTAAAAGATGTATTAGAAAAGTGAGATAGATAGCTAAATTATATATAGAAGAAAATATTTTTATTTAATTTATGTATTGCATAACCAAATAAATTGATAAAGATGCACATCCATGAGCATGACGGTTACATGTAGTCGTAACAAAGTAATTGTACATTTTATTTAATTTTATAATATAGACCATTGATTTGATTTATTTAATTCGATTAATATAGAAGTAAAAAGATATACATCCTTTCAAAACCTCAAATCTCCCATTTTTTCATTTTTTTAATTATTCTTCTTAGAATATATAGTTTTTATTTATTCTTTAAAAATAATATGTATTTATTTTTATATTATGCTCAATGATTACCTCGCTCATATATTGATACAACAAATGCTATGCCAAGATCTACACGTGAAAAACTTTTTAGTAAATGAGAGTTGAAAATTTCATCAACTTATATTTTTATAGTTTAATTTAATTTTCTTAAAGATTTTGTTACGATGATTTATGAATATAAACTCACATGTCAATTTTTTAGATTTATATCCAAAAAATAAAATATTATTACTAGTTTATATAAATCATTTTCTTCCTTAATTGTATTTTTGATATTTGTGTTATCATTTTAATTAGTAGTAAATATTAACATGAATATAAAAAATATCAATTATGTATGTCAAATCAACAATACCCAAATTTTTATTTTAAATGAGGAACATGTTTAAAATAATAAATAGTATAATATTAATTATATCATGTATAACTGATATTTCTCAAAATAATATTCATTATATTAAAAAAAATACTGAATAAATATTTTTTAAGATTTGCAAATATATTATCCATAAAATTTAAATACAAAAACCTTATAAAATCTTACAAGCAAAATTAAAATTTATTTCATCCACTGTATTTGTATTTTTATATTAAAATATATTCCATATTTGCCTCTTATTTTGTTTTAACATATATGTATATAATTAATTTCATCTTTCGTTTATACGTTAATAAAACATTAATATGCGACCATATTTTATATAAAATATATATTGGCCTCATTTGGATCTATAGTAAAAAAGATTTTGAATGTTAAAATGTACAGTTCCATTTAGCAAATAAAATTTATTATAAACCACCACCACCACAACAATAATAATAATAATAATGATGATGATAATATAGGAAAAACATTAACAATACATGTTTCGATAAACTCATCCAAATCTAATAATAATAATAATAATGATGATGATGATAATAATAGTGAAAAATATTTTTAATACCCAAAACCACTAAACACATTATAAAAATACCCAAAATATTAAACAAATTCAAGAAATACCCATTTTTAACTTTTTTGACATTTAAGATTAATTTTTTTGTTATGATGATAAAATTATCACCAATAATCATATCACCAAATTTTTTAATAATTTGTAAGTTTTAATATAAAAATATACGTATTAATATCTGTATATATATATATATATATATGAGAGTGATCAAATTTATATATAATTAATATATTATTTATATATAGTATATATAAATAATTAATATTATTTATATAGTGGGTCGGTGTGTGTTGGGGAGATGTGGGTCGGTGGGTGGGGGGTGTTGGGTCGGTGTGTGTGTTGGGGGGGGATGTGGGTCGGTGTAGGGGTGAGCAAGAAATCGAAATAACCGAAAATCGAACCAAACCGAAATTTTTTTGGTTATTTTGGTTCGGTTATTTCGGTTTTCGGTTCGGTTCGGTTTATTTTTTCAAAAATTTTGGTTATTTCGGTTCGGTTCGGTTATATTTTTTTCCGGACCGAAATAACCGAAAAACCAAAATTATATATATATATATATATATAATACTCCCTCCGTCCCATTGAAGTAGTCCCACTTTCCTTTTTTGTTTGTCCCATAGAATAGTCCCATTTTCCTAAAATGGCAACCTTTTTCACACTCACCAATAAAATATTAATTCCACTACACTCACAACCCTTAATTCCCGTGCCGAAAAGAAAAGGGACTACTTCACCGGGACGGAGGGAGTATTATTTTATATATATAATTAATATATAAATAATACAAATAAATTTTTATTTCTAAAAAATCTAAACCTAAACACCACTAAACCTAAATAATTCATTTACGTCTTCAACCTAATTTGTCTACACCCACCGCCACACAAGCACAACCTAATTCAATTTATGTTGATTTTTTTTGTTTTAAAAGTATAGGTTGTATTGATGATTATTTTATGATTAGATTTTTGTTGAATTATTCAAGAAATATGATTAGTTTTTAGGTTTTATAATTTTTTTAAAAAAATTCGGTTTAAACCGAAATAACCAAAATTACGCACCGAAAACCGAATTGGAAATTCGGTTCGGTTATCAGTCTTATTCGGTTCGGTTCGGTTGTGTCCAAAAAAATTTCGGTTATTTCGGTTCGGTTATTTCTTAGGCAAAAACCGACCGAAATAACCGAATGCTCACCCCTAGGTCGGTGTGTGTGGAGTGGGGAGTGGGTCAGTGTGTGGGGATCGGTGGCGTAAGGCAGCCACCGACCCCTCTCAATTTTTTTTTAATTGAGGGTCGATGCCATGGTCGGTGTCGGCACCGACACCGACCCACTCTCATATTTTTTTTAAAATTTTAATTGTGGTCGGTGTTGGGTCTGTGTCTTGGCCCGACACTGACGTTCTCTCTCCACAGAATTCTGAAAAATATCAGAATATGCAGTGAGTATTTTGTGAATGAATATAATATTTTGGGTATTTTCATAATATATATAGTAAAAATGGGTATTAATAAATTTCACTCATGATAATAATGGAAAAATATTAACAATACATGTTTCGATAAACACATCCAATCTAAGCCAATAGAATTGAAAAATATTAAATATTATGCTATTACTTATTTATATTTACAAATAAAATATATGTTATATTATATGCTTTCAAATTATTTATAAGTTAAGGTAATTAATAAATGTAGATCAACTCACGAAAATCGTAAAAGGTCAGAAAAGTAATTTGATGCAGCAAACTGTTGCATCTTTAAAACGATCCCGTCGACCCTGAATTTTAACACTGCCTCAGCCAGCCGCTAGTTTTTTCCAGAACTCAATTAGGGTTTCAGGTTTGTCTATTTTCCCATGAATTCTGATTCTTTCTCTGATTCAGTGTTTAAGAATTTAGTTTTATACTGGAGTTGCTCTTCTAACTTAATCTTATTTGTTTTTTGCCATTTGATTTTGAGTAATGAACGTTGCTTTATTATTATTATTATTATGAATTTTTGACTGATATTTCTTCTTAATTTGTCTGTTTTATGGCATCTTATGTGATATTTAATAATTTACGTTTTGTGGTATTTTACGTGATATACTTACGATCCATACTATCGGTATTAGGCCTTTCGAAGAAAGCTTGCTGCAAGATGTCACGGGTTTACGTGGGGAATTTGGATCCGCGAGTCACTGAACGAGAACTTGAGGATGAATTTCGCGTGTTTGGGGTTATAAGAAGGTAGGCAGTTCTTTGTGGAGGAGAATTTCTTATATATATTCACAAAGTTTGAAGTCAATCATTATATAAAATAGTTGGTTCGTTTGATTGGAATTTGGTGCATCAACTCGGGCTTATTAGTCTTTACTTTTTGGTCGGGATTGTTGGTAGTTTGTGTTGCATTTGCATTTTCTCCCTTTCCCTTTCCGTATGCAAGTCCTTCAATTTTTATTTTTCAATACATATTTGGTCCCTTGAGTCAAGAACCCACACCTGTTTCGTTTATGAACACGGGTTTCCCTTCCAAATTAATTGTTGTATGTATAACACTCGGATGTCTAAAGAGTTCAATGTTGGCCTATATGCTTGTAAACATGTAAAGATCCTCCTATTTATAAGATCAAATTTGTCATAATGTTACAGCTCTCTCTATTTACTTGCATGTACTATTAGAAAATAGTTTACTCTGAAGGATTCTATTATCTTTGAACTGTTTTAATGTTTTTTTTTGCAGTGTGTGGGTTGCAAGAAGACCCCCTGGTTATGCTTTCATTGATTTTGAAGATCGCAGGGATGCCCAGGATGCCATTAGGGATGTTGATGGTGAGCTTCTGATACTAATATTTCCTAAAAGATTGTCTATGTTCAATCTTGGAAAGAAGTTTTCTCTTGTGGCTCATCTAAATTTTTTGTATGTATATGTATATGTTTTTTTAGTTTTTGCTTCAGTGGAGCTTGCCATTCTAATTGTAATGCCATATCATATCATGCTGACAAGGCTTAATGTTTCTCACTTTTTCTCAATGAACTCATCATGTCCTCTAAAAATTCCATATTGTGCGGTTCATGACGATGCCTTAAGTTAAAGATCATCACTCTGGAATAGGTAAAAATGGCTGGAGAGTTGAGCTATCACACAACTCCAGGGGTGGAGGTGGCGGTGGCCGTGGTGGCGGTCGTGGTGGACGTTCTGGCTCTGATTTGAAATGCTATGAATGTGGCGAAGCTGGTCATTTTGCTCGTGAATGCCGAATGAGGGGAGGTACTGGTAGACGCAGGAGTCGTAGTCCTGCCGCTAGATATCGCCGGAGTCCAAGTTATGGTAGAAGGTAAGACTAGATTTTGAGTTTGGGTGAAATGAAATAAATGCTTTGGTCTATTGTTTATCTTATAGATAGATGACCTCTAATTATGAACTATTTGAAACTGTTACTGTTTACTGGTATAGGAGTTACAGCCCTCGTGGTCGTTCACCTCGACGTCGCAGTGTGTCTCCAAGACCCCGCAGCTATAGCAGGTCACCTTATCGCGGCCGAGAGGAGGTGCCATATGCCAATTCTAATGGGTATATTTAATGCTCTCATGGTCTTGCTTGTCTAATCGAACTTATCTAATACATCCAGCTATTTGTTTTTAACGTATTCTGAGAATCCTGGACTGATGATCTAGTACACACTGTTACAATTTATTGGCTAAATCTTAATGCTTTCCCATGAGCTTAATCATCTAAAGGATCTTGTTTCACAAGTATATTCAGTTAATTGTTTTTAATATATATTCAAAATAAGTAGTTGAGTTTCTAGTGAAACACTCTTGGTCCGAATTTATTGTTTTAGTTAGACGACTCTTGTTTGCGTGCATCGTCTTTCGATTATTATATGAGTTTGCTTTGCCCTATTAAGAATTAGGTCCATCCACGGATAGGTTATTTTGCCGTGCTATTCTTGGCATATTCATCTATATGTTTCTAATTAATTCAAGGGGTCAAATATCCCCTATTTTGTTGCAATTTTGGCATTGGTCCCTCTTTAATGTTTGGACGTGCTTTACAGGTTTGAATTTTGACTAATTTGTGCTGCATTTTTGTATTTGCAGAAATGGTATCAGGGAAAGGCGCAGGAGCAGAAGTTGAGCTACGGAGTTATTTGTATTTTTGAATCTCTGCTGAAGTTCTTCAAATTGTGTGTTAACTATCTTGGACTTATTTTCGACTTTGTTAAGCGGGGCGACGCCCTCAGCTTCGACTCCTGGATTTGGTTGTGTGTCATTACTACTTAAGTAGTAAGTTTGTTACTATGCTTATTGTTCATTTCCCCATTTACATATGAATCACTTCATAACATCTTCAATGTGGCTCTGATGTTGCTCATTGATATCTTTTTAGGAAATTTTATAGAATGCTGCTAAAAATTTATGGTTTTGTTTTTCTGTGTCGAGGTGTCTGCGTGGTACTGCTTCTTCATTGGTTTTGTACATCTGCACTTGTGGTTTCGACCTTCCCTGTTCTGCTGTGCGATCTTCAATTTGAATGATTGTGGATCCCAGCTGGCTACTCTGCTAGATGCTACTTTTCATTGCTATTCTCCGGCTATGATGCGCATCTCCTCAATAATTATGGTACTTGATTAGGTTTTAAGGATGGTGGTCTGCTCACATTCTTCTGGCAGGTATTTAATTCATTATATGGAAGTGTCCATTTGAATTGATCCTTAAAAGTGCTCTAAATGATACTCCCTCTGTCCTGCAGGATTAGTCCAATTTCCCATTTTTGTTTGTCTTGTAAAATAGTCCCATTTTCTTAAAATGACAAACTTTTTCACACTCACAAATAAAATATTAATTCCACAACACTCACAAACATTGGTAACTGTGTCCGGAAAAAATGGGACTACTCCTGCGGACGGAGGGAGTATATTTTTATTAAACTCGAATTTATTTTTTAAGTTGTATTTCACTTTCTGAAATCTTGATAAAATTTCTCCCTTTTGATCCCTGAGTTTACCAGTCCCTAGCTTATCAATTGTTGGATGTTGAAGAATAAAGTCTTGTTTTTGAACAGCTATGACTATTAGTGAGATCAAAACCATTCTTCTCTTTAGGGTTTGGGGTCTTGACTAAAAGAGTTTGAATTTGAATTCATCATCTTGCGAACTTCTAGTGCCACCTTTTTGTCAAAGGGATAAAAAAGTGTTGTTTCATTATCTTTGTTGTTTTGGTGGTGAAATGTGTCCCACAAGTGGATGTTGATCCCCATGAATGTATATGTTGTTTTGGTGTGAGTCTGTACGTGTTCAAGTTGAAGACCGCTTTTCCTTTTTGGCGTGCATTTGCAAAATGATGTTAATTGTTAATCTTCACAATCTTTTTCCTTTTGGTGAGAGTATATCAAAAGTCTGGGCAGGGTCGACTTGGTGAATCTCTTCGACTTTCATGCTGTTTGAATGATGGCTTGATGATATTAGGTTAGGAATTATTTAGTCATCACAGGAAATTGATTGGACATAATTTTGGCCTGGACAATGATGATGCACCCGACTTGATCGATTTTGGCTTTCTGCCAGCGGCTGTCTGTCTTAGTTATGATCGTCGTCTATGTTATTGCTGGAAATCTCTTCTAGTTCCTTTGCCTGTTTTCAACTCTCACCTTCCACATTTAATAGATAGAACAAATAGACTTAGTATACAAGGTCATATTTCTGTTGTGAAATGATGATGATGATGATGATGATGCCATCTGTAATTCGATACTGCTCTGCCTGTATTATGGGGGTTTCTATATCACCTACATATCTAATGCTATATGATTGCGGATGCCATTTGGCCTTAGAATATACTATCTTTGTGGGGCTCCAAGATCTTGGGTAGCTATTTTCTTTTGTTGAATTAATCAAAACTTGTTTCTGGTTGTTTTATAATTAATTATCTTGAAGTTGACTCGGCCAAAGGCTTGGATGCGTCAATGACGCAACTCAAGTGATATCGACAAAGTATTGATGGCCTGCACGTAACCCAGTTTAAGGAATCGTATAATTTCATCAACTGATGTATGAATGTATTGTTAATGACAAATTTAATTTTTTTTTCGAATTTGAGCTTCACTCGAATCATGCTAGCCTTTTTTTCTGTCAAGTTAATTTGTAAATTTTCTTTAATAGACTTAGTCTTTGATAAAGATTGGTTGATTAGTGAGAGCAAGTGAACAGAATATTTTTGATTTGTATTAGAAATTTTGATGTCAAATAAATTCGTAATTTTGTAGATTTTTTTTTCGCTGGACTATGTTTATAAATAATAATTGCTCCGCACAAAGACATTTATTAATATTTTTAGTATACAATGAGCCCAGTAGTGAATCTCGTTCATGAAAATGGAATCGACGGCCCGGATCATCTTAAGAAAGACAATCAGCTACACGAGCTGGAAAAAAGATGAATAAATATTTTGTTTTATGTTGTTTGAAGTTTTCTATGTTTATGAAGCTTGTGGGCTTGTTTTATTATTCATTTATAAAATGTCAAATTGATAAAAAATGTGAGACATAATTTGATTTGTTGTTTGTTGTGTTGGTGGGACCTGGAAAATCGTGGTGCTGATGTGGTTAGGTGCAAGTAGAAGTCTTTTCGTATTTATTTAAAACATAAGCTTAATTGCTTTCTCAAAATAAAAACATAAGCTTAATTGTCTTTTGCCTTAGTAGAGACTCAATATCTCATACTCTTCTAATTAATTGGCTTTGCATTTTTCAACTCTCTCTATATTCAAATCAAATCTGAGGTAATTCTTAAACATGTGTCCAAATCTCAATAATGTCACATTTATTTCAAAGATATATTTTGTTACCATTTTTTGTTAACTTTTTGCTATTATGTATTGTATAAAATCTATGAAAATTTTCCAACAAATCTGAATCTTTATAAATCTTTAAGAGGGTGGGACTTGACTTGAATCTTGGACTGGAGTATGTGATGGCCATCACGTTTCTTCTCTCTTGTCACCACCAAACATTGAAGTTATATTTCTTGCGCAGGCAAAAAGAATATGTAAAAAACAAATAATTGGAAGAAAAGATACACAACTGCTTTCTTGGACTCAATTAATTCTTACAGCTGGGCAATGTAGTGAAGTTTTTAATGACAAGTCAACCATATATTCACAAACAAAAGTTTCCACCTCATCCACATAAAGACATTTTTCGGGTTTTTATGTCTCCATTCTTTCCCACATTATTTCCAAATGGTGGGAGTTTGACAGATTCTTGAAGTTGCAACCACTTTTTCAAGACGATCATCATGAATCAAGACAAGACTTTTCTGGGTGTGGGATTCCGCTGCAGATGTTCAGTATAAGATTTCTGCACTGGAGTTTGAGGCGTGTTTATGTAAAACCTTGCAAGAATGGATTTCAAGAAAGAAAAATTAGTAAGGTAGGTTTTCTTTGTGCCTTTTGCTTAACTCTGGTTTTGTCGACACCTTTTTTTCTTTTTTTCCTTTTGTGTAAATTCGAGTCAATGGGCTAAATGGTATGTCTTTTTCAAGGTTTCACAGTGAAGAGAAACGAAATCTTGAAGTTTTCTTGGAGAAAAACGAGGCTCTAAACCTAG
Organism: Plectranthus barbatus; assembly: GCA_026898455.1. NCBI lineage: Eukaryota > Viridiplantae > Streptophyta > Magnoliopsida > Lamiales > Lamiaceae > Plectranthus > Plectranthus barbatus. The sequence goes on along the minus strand of JAPKLW010000053.1, from coordinate 88,577 downwards.
AAAAAGCACTCCCGCTGTTCAAGAATTCAACCCCTTTATGGAAATCCGAAGACAAGATTCCAAAGTTTGGTAGGTCCAAGGTTTATCCAGAGGGCTCAAAACCAGACAAAAAGGCAATTCTTGATCCTGGGAGTGAGATTGTGTTGAAATGGAACAGAGTTTTCTTGTTCTTTTGCATATTGGCTCTGTTTCTGGATCCCTTGTTTTTCTACCTGCCATCCGTGCAGAACCAAGAAAATTCTTCATGTATGCAAACGGACCTAAATTTGGGGATCATTGTGACATGCTTTAGGACACTGGCAGATATATTTTATCTCTTACACGTGATTCTCAAGTTTAGGATTGCTTATGTATCTCCAAGCTCTAGGGTTTTTGGCAAAGGCGAACTTGTTATGGACCGAAGCAAGATAGCCAAGAGGTACTTGAAGTCCGAATTCTTCGTTGATTTCATTGCTGCACTGCCCCTTCCTCAGGTAATTTAAGGCCAATTCTTTGTTTCATGTTTGGTGCATTCCATGTAGTAGAGATTATGCATAGATTTTTCTTAAAGAAATGAAGATGATATAGGAAATATGAATTATCCTAAACTTGCCTGATTTTGATGATTTAGCTTAGTGTTTCTTTCTGAGTTTTACAGAAGAAGCTGAATGTTACCTTCTGATTAATGCAGATTGTCATATGGTCCATATTACCAGCAATAAGAAGCTCCCATGCCGATCATACCAACAACGCCCTGGTACTTATTGTTTTGCTGCAGTACATCCCCAGATTATATCTCATCTTCCCATTAAGTTCTGAAATCATCAAAGCTAATGGAGTCGTCACAAAGACAGCGTGGGCAGGTGCCGCGTACAATCTGCTGCTCTACATGTTAGCAAGCCATGTATGTATGCCTATTTCTTGTTCTGACTTGTAGCTTAAGCAATTTTGTGTGGCTGAAATGAATTAGCTTTCTTTTGCAGGTGCTAGGGGCTTCCTGGTACTTACTGTCAATCGAGAGACACGCCACGTGCTTGAAATCTGCTTGCAGGGATGAGTTCAGTGGCATTGGTTGTTCCCTCAGTTTTCTTGACTGTGGCACTTTGACAGATACTGGCAGAGGAGTATGGGTGAACAGCACACAAGTGTTTAAGAAATGCAACCCTGATGACACTTCCTATTTTAATTATGGGATATTTGGAAATGCTGTTCAAAACGGTGTTGTATCGTCTGAGTTTCTTGAGAAGTACTTCTATTGTTTATGGTGGGGCTTACAAAACTTGAGGTATGATTATCCAAACTTGTTCACTTTTGTAGATAATATTGTTTTGTCTCATTTTGTTATCCTGCAACAGTTCATATGGTCAGACATTGTCTACGAGCACGTTTATAGGCGAGACTCTATTTGCCATACTCATAGCCATCTTCGGCCTTGTTCTATTCGCTCACTTGATTGGAAATATGCAGGTGATTCAAACTCCATTTCATGTCGTCAGTCTTCGAAAATCTAGTCGTTGAATTCATGTTTCTGTATGAAGGGACTCATGTTGTGTATATGTTGAGTCTTTCTATTGAATGACAGAGATTGCTGTGTAGTGTTGATGCATACTCATACTGTGAAAACTCTCCATTTCTATGATGTAGACCTATCTGCAATCCATTACGGTGAGGCTGGAGGAGTGGAGGCTCAGGCGTCGAGATACGGAGGAATGGATGAAGCATCGCCAGCTCCCCGAGGCTCTGCAACAGCGTGTCAGGCGTTTCATACAGTACAAATGGCTTACCACAAGAGGAGTTGATGAAGAAACTATCCTACATGCCTTGCCGACAGATCTCCGTCGAGACATTCAGAGACACCTCTGTCTGGACCTTGTTCGTCGTGTAAGATTTCCCTCACCATCCCTTCTGCTCATATTTTGGCAGATGAATCTGCTCTTTTGTTCTAACCATGCATTCTGAATCCCATTGTTTCAATTTCAGGTCCCGTTTTTCTCCCAGATGGACGATCAGCTTCTCGACGCCATCTGTGAGCGCCTCGTCTCATCCTTGAGCACGCAGGGCACGTACATTGTTCGCGAGGGCGATCCCATCTCCGAGATGCTTTTCATCATCAGGGGGACACTGGAGAGTTCAACCACGAATGGAGGCCGGACAGGGTTCTTCAACTCAACAACGTTGAGGCCAGGCGATTTCTGCGGCGAGGAGCTGCTGACATGGGCATTGCTTCCAAGGTCTACCCTAAACTTCCCTTCTTCTACGAGAACAGTGAGAGCTCTTTCTGAAGTGGAAGCATTTGCCCTACGAGCAGAAGACCTTAAATTTGTGGCGAATCAGTTCAGACGTCTGCACAGTAAGAAACTGCAGCACACATTCCGGTATTACTCTCACCACTGGAGGGCATGGGCTGCCTGCTTCATTCAGGCTGCATGGCGTCGCCACAAGAAGAGATTGATGGCTAAGAACCTCAGCATGAGTGAGTCATTTTACTTCTCCCATAACCAGCAACTATTGCATAATCGAGATGAAGAAGAAGAAGAAGAAGAAGAAGAAGAAGCATCATCGTCGTCTGTAGCTGAAAATTCTTCTCAGGCAAAGCAACACCTGGGAGTTACCATACTAGCTTCAAGATTTGCAGCCAACACGAGGAGAGGAGCTCAGAAGGTTAAGGAAGTGGAAATGCATAAGCTGCAGAAGCCAGAAGAGCCAGATTTCTCAGTGGAAGATCCTGATGAAGACTTAGCTTAGGTGAAGAAGCATGAGTTTTATTTATTGCATTGGCTTGATTTTGCATATGCTCCAAAAGGGGTTGTTAGTGTAGAAGTTTTGTACAGGAGAATTCATTGTCGCTATCCATATTTATGTTTCATCTTCTTATCTTGGATTGGCACACTGGATGGAGGTTGAATATAAACATGGAAATGGAATTTAATGTGTTTTGTGAAACTCATATGCATCATCTGTCAACAAATTATTGTGTACTCAAATCTTTATATCAAGTTCATGTGAAAAATGTAATAAATGTAGGTGAAATATTTGTTGCTGATATAGGTTAAGGGTCCATCCAAGATGACTTTTTTAACATATGAATGCATTCAAGAAACACATTTGGGATAGGAAAACTGGAGCACCAGCCACCGCCGCTGCAGCCGCCTTTTTGTACGCTCTTGTCTTCAAATTTCCTGGCAAATTTAGCACAAATTTATCTTTTAAAAGGGTTTATATTCTAACAATGAATGGGATGCTCATGAATTAAAGCTTAAACAAATCTGCTGTAAAAAAGATGCACCTTTGAAGAATTTGAGTCATTTGCGATGGGTTTCCACAAGAGACATCTTGTTTCTCTTCTGTTGGTATTTGGCAAGGGAATACCAGACGCCGCCGGCGGTGTTGATCACAAGCCCAGTCACATTCAGGGCATGGATCTGCACTCCCCCCAGCAAGAAAAACCCAAGGCTCTGCCCACAACACAAGCCAAATCAGTTGCCTAGTTAGTATGCTAAATAAATATACTGTTCAACAAACTCATCCATTCAAACCATTATCGTACCGTAGAGCCGACTCCCTTGAGGACGCCAACTATGGTTGTAGTTAAAGCAGAGTTCACAATTGTACACAGGAACATAGTGTAGTTAAGTGCTATACCCATCACCAGGGACAGAGATAGAAGAACCAGAAAGGAGAATGAATTACTCTGTCCACCGAAAAACTTTCATGTCAGATGTCGAGCCACCAATTGACGAACATTATATATTGACTTCACCAAGATGAGATGAATAATGCATTGTTATGGCTTCATGGCCTACCTTAGCAAATAGAATTGATATAGAATTCGGAAATTCTCCGGTAGCAATGATGAGGAACATGAGGAAGGGCAGAGACAGAATGCTGTTGTAGAACATTATATCTACTGAGGAAAGACCTTCTTCTGCACCTGATCTCTCAACCAAGACAAGGTACATCGTCTGCAAATAAGGCAGAATGTAATTTTAAACATATGTCTGGGAAAGAGATTATTGCTCGATTTTCATAATGCGATGCATATTACTAGTAGGTAAAAATATAAGAGGCATACTTGAAAAAAAACAGAAATGAAGGCCATGCTGTATCCGACAAGATCGAAGGAAAAATCCCCGAGTGCTGCTATAACAACTCCAGCAGCAGTCAGAAGTACAGACAGAGTAACCTGAAGACAAGGGAAATGAATGAAAACTAGTTTTTAATTTAGTGAATGAAATGCCTGCAGAAACCGATTGGATGCTGCGACTATTACATGCAAGACAAATCCAATTCAAAATGAAAAGAAATTTCTGAGCTGAACAAGCTAAACAATCTCAGTTGGTAAGAGTTTTCACAAATGAAATCATATTATTCCAACAAGCATGCATATTTTCTTGTAAATGCAAAGTTTAGAGTAGACTCGTAACCTAAAGCTTGAGACGTAGAACCACCCTTTAAACGCATAACTAAATTAAATAATAAAGTGTTTATAGCAAGAAGCTAAGTAGATCACAATTTAAGTATTATTTGCAACTAAGATCTAATTTCAGCATCATTCTTTCCTTGGAGCATGCTAACAGTGGCACACCAAAATACAACGTTAGTACCTATTGACGAAAAGGTAAATCGAAAAATGATAATCACATATTTCAAATCAGAAGAAATGAATGCATAACTCTAACTTCAATAAAAAAATATGAACCTGAGTTGAAGGTCTCCCCTTTCCATAAAAGAATCCAGCTACAAGTACAGCAAGTGGTGTAAGCCTTTTAATGGCTATGTACATAGGAATATTTACTCCTTTCAGGCTTGCTAGTGCAAAGGCCACGTTGGCATTATAGAACAAGGAAACTAACATAAGTTTTTTCGCCGTATCTACACTAAATCCTTTTGCTTTTGTGTATCCCATTACTCTACCGAAGTGTATAAGCAAAGTTGTCACCAATTGCTGATAATACCAAAAGCAATGCAAAGAAAAGTCAATGATCCAAAAGGTAGGACGGCAATAAGAAGGGAAACCAGAGTAAGTTTCAGTTGCGGCATACCTGAAGAGTAAGAAGAGTCATCGAGTCTGAATATTGCATAAGCACTGCTTTATTGATGAACACCATTGCCATTGAAGCAACTCCATATGACACGGCTGATATTAAACTGCATCCAACATTTGCACAAGTTAAATTTTTAGGTGCAGTCTCCAAATGATTGAATGGTAATGTCCATGTACATTTAATAAGAAGCTGAACTAAACAGCTTAATAACCAAGTTTTTTAGGCTCCGATTCCGCAAACAACAATACAGTCATACACAAACAAAAGCAGGCGCCATCATAAATTAACCATGTCACTCAATCTCCAGTAGCAATGTCACCGTACATTAAATATCATGCCAAGGGTGGAGCTAAGATGATTCCTTCAGATAAAATGGCTAAAATATAAATTCTTTCAAAAAGATCCAATCACATGGAAATTCAAACACCAAATTAGTACTCATTGACAACCAAGGCAGTTTGATGCAGCAAGTCTCACATGAGAGATACCAGAGTCCAACAATACATTCAAAATGTAGCACTGACAATGAACAGAACAAAATAAATGCTAATTCACAATATAAAAAAAAAGGGGGATAGGACAGAATAACAGAAAAACTATCCATATCACTGCTATATCAACAGAAAAGGGAAATGAAAACCAAACTAACCTCAAATATGGAGTTGATTCTGAACTGAAATCCATATCCAGAAATAAATTTCAAAACTTTATAAAGAAAATAAAGAGCTGTAAAACAGTCGATTCAGCTCATTTACTCCGTCCCCATTCAATCCAACAGCGCAGAAAAAACCATCATCTAAAACTGAGAAAGTAGAAAGAAATAGAATCAAGATTTCGCAATCAGAATTGAATCAAGGTAACACACAAATGGTTCATCGAGAAAAGGAAAACCCAGAATTCACCTAAAAAAAACGAATCAAATCACAAAAATCTTGACCTCAATAGAAAACGGGCTTCTCCAATTTCAGATCGAGACCCAAAAGCTAGGAAGTTAGAGAAATGGGTTTCGTGAAAGCGAAAGTTTGAAGGAAAGGGTACGGGTATTTCAGTACAAGTGCAAGAAGTGTCAGTGGAGGAATCCGTGAAAAGGAAAGAAAGAAAAAATAATAAATAAAATAAAATGGGGGTGTAATAAAAAATTCTCCATGCATGTGAGCAGTAAAATGGAGAAAAAGCCATCGTTATCGGATGCGAGCTTGACGGGTTCGCCTGCTTCCAGTTTTACACTCTTTGAGCAAAGACAAACTGTAGCCAAGCCTCTTTTACTTTTCAAGTCGTTTTTTTTTTTTTCCTTTCTATTTTTATTATATGTGACCCATGCCTATTTATTTCTTTCTATTTATATTTATATGTAATATTCCAATAAAATGTGGTAGTAATACATGAATAAGAATATAAATATTATTTAAAATTTGAGATGTTTTTTCTTCTTATACCCAAAAAAAAAAAAAAAATTTCGAACTCTGAATCTCTTGATCATATATAAAGGTCTTTTCATCACTTGCACCTCGGTGTTGGGACCAATTTTCTTTCTTCTAATTATGTTGATTATGCGTTAATTTGTGAGTGTGCAAAGGAAAGGAATTGATAGAAACGTTATAGGCATGAGGTCCATTAATAAAAAGTTTCTTAAAATGATATACTAATTACTAAGTTGATGGATGCAACGTTTTTGGGTAAATTATGAGACATGATAAAAATTATTTGAATTTTTTTTATATAAAAAAAATATATAGATAAGACATTTGAGTCGGGTAATAACTCATGCAAATTTTGAGCAAAATGTAATAAAGCCAGCTCATCAACCTGCTTACCTTGGGCCAATAATCACTATTAAAGTAAATTGGATCCTCTAGTCTTAACATCTACGTCATTAAATTTATTAAATTGTACTTAATATTTTTCACGTGTTACAATTAATTTTTTTAATTAATAAGGAAAATAAGATTTATAATAAGATGTAGTGTTTAATTGTGTCTTATTAACTGAGATTTAAGTTGAATGTTACAAATTATTATTGATTCCTACCGTGTAGGACCAACTTTAACAATTATGAGAATTAATGCAAAGTAGACTAAATTAAACTTAGCAAAAAAATATTAAAGTTGACAAATGCAGTTAATGATGTAACAAAAGTTATTTAATAGTTTTTTTATAGGTGGAACTTAATAAAGAGTAAATGGGTATTGATTCTGCAAAGCATTATTAGTAATTGAGTTTGAAAATTAGTAATCCCACCACCTGTGTGAGAGAGTGAATCATGAAATAGCAAGCACTTTGGTTTCGTTTTTCAAATTCTCGAGCTAATTCATAGTAATTATTCTTATCAATCAGTCTTAACAGAAAATCTCTTGTACCATTTATCTTGAAGTCCACGACTGCAAAGATAACACAAGAATCAATATTCCTATCAAGTTTAATATCACTCATCTTTTATATTTAATATCACTCATCTTCTTATAAAATTAAATTGTAAGTAGAAGAATATCTCCATATTATATCGTAGTCCATAACTTATCCGACTATGTTTATGTTTAACACATTTAGCATACCTTTCAAATGCACAATGTGGAATTACTATTATTATTATTGTTTATTTCAAACCGTCAACAATCGTACTATTAAGACTTCTATCATCATAACTGGACTGACTTTATTACTATGTTGGAGGATGAGAGCCCCGACAACATAATTATTACTCCCTCTGTCCCATTTATTTGATCATGTTTTAATTTGCACGAATATCAAAATTCATTTATGAATACATTAAATATTTGAATAAATTTTCTGAATTACCCTTATTCAACAATAACTATTAATAATAACTCTATTAATTATGTTCAGTTTATAAGGGGAAATTTGTAAACACATGCAAAAAACAATATTAAATTTAGATAATGGACCATATAAATGGGACACCCCAAAAAAGAAACATGGACCAAATAATCGGACAGATGGAGTAATAATTTGAGATTTCTTTTTAAAAAAATAGCCACTTTATAATGGTGAGGATTGGAATCTATATCCTCAAAAATTAATTTTGTAAAAAGAAAGTGATACTAAGTATGAGAATTCAGAAAAACTCAATGATGAAAACTATACTGCAAAGAATAGTTCGACTATGTTCAACATCTAGGTCTAGGCCCTCGAACCTAAAGAAAAAGAATCTCCCAACTCTTCCCTAAAACTACCACTAATTATTTACAGCTGCCAGGCATGAGATCTACGGTTAAGAGTTCATCCGCTACTACTCTTACAAGCAAAGTTATCAACGAAATATTGATGCTTTTACTCATATTTGAAGGACCTGCCATTCTCAGGCAAGAACAAACGATTCTGGGGGATTCGAGGCATTGTTCCACCAATTGCAGCTGTTAATTCATTCGGTTGCTTAAAAAGCTCCCTTCGTCGTTTTCCACCGAGAGCAGACAGTGGCTTCAACTTCACTTCAGAACTTAATCCGATTGGTATCTTTGCTGCTAGGAATTCCGAACTGCATGCTTCTGATGCTCTGTATTCAACACCTCTGCGAATGGAACCACGAGCGGAGATTGGGTTCAACTTTGCATCTGTATAATGACTATCACCATTTCCTTCGCACTCTGCATTTGCATGCATACGCGTGCAACTAGCAATGTTCTCCTCTTGGATTTCAACAGAAGGAAACGAAGGAGTATCATATCTAGAACCAGAATCTTGATAATGCCTTGTCGATGAACCGTCATTAGTATCACTTCTGTAGTGCTCAAGTACATCCTCAACGTCATAACCAGCGGAGGGTTTGTAGTAATCCGGTTTCAAAGGGAAAACACCTTCTTCTGGTGAATGGTGGAGACAATCACTATTGTGAGTTTCAATGCTAACAGTTGGTGGGCAAGCATCACAAGATGCCATTTCTACATCCTCTCCTGCATAATCAGCATCTCTCAGGAGGGATGATTCAACCCTGCAATTGGCCTCAACTTCTGAGCATTCAGCGGGTGGCATGAGGCTAGTATTAACAGCTTGTACCGTCAATCGATCAACTGTTTGTGTTTTCGCTTTTTTGTTTCCTTGTTCTTTTAACGATGCAGCAGGAAGTAAACATGATGGACGAGCGCAAATCCTGTGAAAACCCAGCAGAAAAACATTAATTGATTTCCAATAGCAACTCACAAAATCAGCATGCAGCAATACTTGAGCAATAACATCCAAAAGGGCTAAAAGCATTAGTAGCATCAACCATGCCCCCCCCCCCCCCCTTATTTGAAAAGGCCAATGTAAAGTACAAAGCTTGAAAAACAGACTTCTTCATTCAGTACTCTGGCCTTCAGTAGTATCTCACTGCATTGTATTAATTTTATAGGTGATTCAGAAGTTAACAATGACAATAAACTGATGATGAAAGGCCAATAATAAGCAACATCAAGTTAGTTAGTAAATGACACAAGATCTGGGTAATCAGTAAGAGACGCTGTTTGTCTCTTACTGGTTCAAGCTCCTTTGACAATAAATTGCTAACCCACTTTTACAATCTCCAAACACCTTCAACAGTGAATGCAAACCAGCAAGAATTTTCAATTAGTGATGAGATTTGATTGCATAAACTCTAATTTAATGTCACTATGATTTCTAAGCAACAATAATGTGCATGTGTGCGCTCACATGGCTTGACTCAGGAGATAGTATGGAGTTCTGAAGCACTTAATGTGTACTGATTTCCAAAATCAAAATCAGGAAGAAAAAAAATTAAAGAAGAAGAAAACCATGTTGGGGCAATTCATTTCATACCAGAAAATCAGAGACATCACCTGCTGTATAGGAGCATATATGCTCCCTGTGAAAGCACCTCGTCCAAGCCCACAGAAGATACCTGATAAGAAGCCAAAGTTTAATATATTGTCAAGTAAAAATGCAACTGTAAGCACATTTATGTTGGCCAATATCATAATGAAAAGGAAATAAATAAAAGTAAAACTGTATAGAACTACAGAAGTGCTTCATGTGCTCAAATGAGTGTTCCTAGACTGGATGCAACTGCATGTTCACACACAGAAAAGCCAGCACTGGTACCTTATCATCATCAACCCTATACCAATTTCCACCAAAATCCTTAACATAGCAGATGTAGTGGCCACAAAATGATGCATTGAGCCCGACCACATAGACAATAATGGCATATAACTTGTAAACATCATTCCCATCTTCTGATTCATTCACGTAAGACCGAAGATCAAGCGTCTCTGGGAACGTCACCCTCTTGTTAAGCTGATTAAATCTTCCACTCTGGCCAAAACAAATAGAAGACTCTGTCAGGAAAACAGGACTATGGAGTTGCCAATTAAATTATGAAATCTGTTTATGAACAAATAATTGAAGACTTTCATAACATGGGGTTTGGGTAGCTCAATGACATAGGGCAGACCTGAAATCTTTTCAAGGCAATTGTTAGAACGTTTGGTGCCTGCTGAATTCCAAGGCACTTATGTGCCATGACATAAGCGCTGCAACTGCAAAGACAAATAATTCTAATTGGAGAAAGCAGCAAAGAAAGATATACAAACAAGAGCCATTCCATATTGTAATCGTATTGTTGCATGATTCATTCAATGATACATGCCGTATGCCATACACCAGAAGGAATATGGTGAATGTCTTAGCCAAACTCAATCTTAACTTTACTGGATTTCCTTTTAGTACATATTGGTGTGTGCTCCCATCCACCCAGCTTGCCATGTTCCTCCCAAACTACCTATTTCTCCCTCATACTCAGCTAAATATTTCCCACTTGAAATAAATTGACACTGCTTAATCAACTAAATTTGCTGCAGTAGTGAAATCAATCTCTGTCCTGTTTGGTCTTTCTTTTATTCCCAGTACACAAAATTGTATCTCTTTTTGTTTTTCGATTCCCTCCACATAGATCCCCTTCTATCCACTTGTTCATTTACGCCTAGTAGAAAAACAATAAACCCATGGACTTTCATGTGTTACCAACAAATGTTCAATTCATTCACCGGTTGATCCAACCAATTGTCAGTATGAGAAACCAATGCAATCAACTTTGCCATGTAAAAATCTCAACAACAGAACTTCCTACATCCACTTTATCTTTCATGAGTATATTTATGTGTCTGCATAATTGAGCTTTGAACATAACGGCTAATTACTAGAATGTATCAACATAATCATTTTATATTTCTTCTAATGATTCTAACCAAAATTGGTTTTGGGCGCGCAGCAAGAATTTGTATTCTCAACTTATATCAGAGGGATTTGATAATTATAAGTTGGTTTTGCATAATGAATCAGTAGTATATAATGTACAAAGGCTGCAAAATGGAACACTTACGAATCACATCTATACATATTATCTCCATGTAGCCACTCCATTGCAGTGAATTGATCCAGACAATCCTCCAAAGACTCAGCATCTCCATTAATTTCAACAGTTAAATCCATCATGTGCTCAAATTGGATTGATACATTATTGCATTTGCTGCATATAACCTGAAAGGAAAAAAATAAAAAATAAAAATTCTAACAAGCTTAAGAAATCAACAGATGGAGATATGTAGCTAAGAGCATATTGAATAGGAAGTCAGATCTTGATTATTCTAAGCACAAATTACTGAAAAATATTATGGCCAAATAACCAAATGTCATTTAAGACAACAAGAACAAAAAAAGAAAGAAAAAAAAAATAGAAGTCAATCATCAAAGTGTACATCCTTGACATGTAAATTATCACCAATGGAGGACTGAACTGAATATCTATCAGAAAAGTAGAAACGTGAATTACACAACTTCAAATAGAAATTGATCAGTGCAGGCTACCTGAGACTGAAGGTAACCTCCAAATATATGTTGGACTAGGCTTGTCTCTTGAAACCTAGGATGAGCAGCCATTTCTCCACCAATTTCATTCAGGAAAACAGATTGCATTTTTTCGATTGCAAACCTGGCAATATAAGTTTCACTTGAATAATGTAACCAGAATATGATCCTGCTTCAAAAATGTCCCTGGCAGCTGACATTATGTAAAGTGAAAAGACAAAGTTAATGAAAATGAAATAAAATAAAGTGATGACGACCTCATGAACTCATGAGCATCCTCCTCCTCTCCATGCTCTAGATTACCACCAATGTAATGCAATCGTGAAAGAATGTTAATAGGAACATATGGAGTATAACTCCAGATAACCCTTTCCATATGAGTTTGAAATGCACACAGGAAACACCATGTATCCATCTGGCCTGGCAACAGATGCAAGGAATGATTGATCGAACAAGAATATATGCTGGGGTACTTGGATATATTGATATGATCAAGTCAATTACATTCTATTTTGTGGCCTTCCTCCAAGAAGTAGGCAGCAAGTGGGCGAGTGTATGTAAGGCACTGAAGAACCACATTAGCAAAGCAGCTGCATAGACGAAATACAGGTTAAAATTGTTAAACATAATTTAGCTGATCAGGAAATGAAGTGTGGAATAAAAACTACACTTACCTATTTCCACAATTTTTAAGTCCACAAGGAGGATAACCTGGCTTCTCCCAGTTGAAAAATCGAACAAATTTCTCATATGGGAACAAAATCTGAAATCAAGGACAAATTGATGTAAAAATCATAAACCATTGCTACCAGTATCAGTTGGCAATATTAGAACTAAGGAACCTTGTTTGACTGCTCAGGAGTTTCCAAACTTCCAACAGCTGAAAGTAGTGAGAATTTCCCGCTCCTCAATCCATATAATGATTTTGTATGAGCATACATTATCTCATGCTTAGAATTACAATTGGAACTTTGACAGCTTTCAGAACTATAATTTCAAAGCAATGGTGAATATTAGTGAAGTACTAGTAGCATTATTAGGACCTAATGAGGTGTTTTGCTTACACATTAGAATGGCTTACTAAAATTATTGAGTTCATGGAAGATGAAAACATTTAAGTAAACCAGAAAGAAGAGGAACAAAAAAAAAAAAAAAGACACACTCACACACTTCTATGTTTACTTCAGACTCTCCATGTCACTTCCTCCAAGTAGTTTTGCATTTATTGGCATACTAACTAAACATAAGAACTTAAGAAGCAATAAATGAAAATGAAATCTTGCACCCCCACCAAAAAAAAAAAAAAAAGGAGACAGAGGACTGCCTGTCTGTTATAGGTCCTGTAGGACAAAAGGCCATATTTAAAGATGATATGAGAATTTTAAACTGCCAATTTCAGATACAATTGTAAGCTTGACAGCACGGATTGAAAAGGAATGGGATATGATCATAGGATCTACCTTTTTCATATCAACCATGGCAACCATTATGACTTTCTCATAATGAGAAAATTTTCATCTCTAGATTAATTGCAAATACAGTTGCCATTTATGATTTATCTCTACCAATCAATTGAATCTTCTAAAAGAGGACAAGCCAATAGTATGATCCTACCACAAAAACCTGGCTCCAAAAGTATGTGTTGATTGCACAACGCTGAAGAACAGCTTAATCATAACAGTCACCTATTGGATTCATAATTCACCCAAACATAAAGTAACTGGATTGCTTTCTGACCACATACATATGCAAAAAAGATTGCAAGACTTACATAATAGATTTCAACTAGAAGTCGACAAGGTATAATTCAATCCAAGGAGCATAATCTTAATAAATACACGTGCATCTTCCTGACCGCATCTTATGTAAACATTACAACCATGCACCCATACAAGCTGATATACCCAAAGCAGTTCCACTAACGCACAACAGATATCACCGTCAAATTCACACCAAGCGGAAAAAATCTATGTCACACTACATGCACATATAAACACATAAAACAGAACAACTACGAGCATGCCAAGAGCTCAAGTTAACGTCGTGTGCTATTGCTATACCCGTACCTAACCATCTCGCAGCCGCCTAGCTGTCTCCCCAATGTAACACTGCACCGAGCGCATAAATCATGAACTACAACGGTTCCACCACCTGCCGCCTCCATCATCTCTTCATTATCACCGCCGGTGGAACCGTAATTGAAGGCTGCTGACAAGAGCGCAGACGAAGTGCTTCGAATCAAATTGAGAATAGCCACCGCCATCGCCGCTGTCATCTCCTCCGCTGCCGACACTAAGAATTGCAACAACCGATGAAGGTCTGCCGCAACATGCATCTGCAGCTTATGATTTCGATAAACTACACGTACAAAACCTCTTCTATCGACGAATAATTCGTGAAACTAAACCAATTAGAACTCAACGAATTAGGATTGTTTAGGAATTGTAAACAAATTAGGTGGGTTTTTGGGTTTCCAATTCATCAGAGTTTCGGAGATTTTATGCAATGTTTTTTTTTTTTTTTTTTTTTCTCCTATATATGTACAAAATGGCGGTTAAGTAATTTGATCGATGTTGAAATTCTATTTATAATTAATATTTTCGAAATAATCAAATGCTGATTTGAAAAATTGGCTGTATGGGCCAAAGTTGGGCTCGCCAGCCTACACAACATGGGATTTGAGTAAAGTAAGCCCAATATCCCAATGGATTACTTTTACATTTATCGTGTTCTAAATTATAATTATACACAATAGATATGTGTAAAAGCATATAAATAATTATATCATTATCTTATCGACACAATATTAATTTATTATAAAAACTTGTATATCTTATATTTTTTAGGTTTTTATAATTATAATGCTGTGTACCTCGTATTCTACTAAATGATTAAACCTTTTTTTTTAATGACTCTTATTCGGTAAAGTATTAGATCCCCTATCATGTTCATGAGGTATGTACTCAACCTTATCTTTACATGCATTATATGATTCTCGAACACATATCATTCGTAGAATTAAGATTATGCAGCTGTGCATACTATTGGGATATTAACAACGCAATATAGAAGTAAGAACAATCACGATAATATAAATAATCACAAAAAACATAAGATATTTTGTTACCCAGTTCATCAATAATAAATACATGAGGGCATTATCAAGTCGAGAGGTTTAACGAAGATAGTATGGAAACACTAACTACCAAATAAAAAGATTTACTAGAGATATTTGTGGTGATATACCGCTATTTTTTCACACACTCCAAATGAATTATAGTATTGAGGTTCCATATCTCAACCCATCCATATGTATAATATAATGTTCCATACCTCATACATACCTTCAAATACATTCAAGCAATGAAATCACTCTTATTTATATAAAGTTTGATCAATTTTTTTTTTCTTTTACAATAATCACTAATCACGTATCACTTTTTTCTATTTCCACGAGCCTAAAGCATAGCTACCGAGTCCCCTAAATTTAGGCAAAATTTAATCCAATGGGCATGTTGGCCTTTTTGGAACGACACTAGCCATAACAACATCATTACTTACTTTTGTGATTCTTGATTTTTGGGATTAAAGACTATTCTCGATCAATCTTATCATTCTTCTTCCTTTTTTTTAAACTCAAGTTTTCCTTGGAAACACCAAATGCACAATTAAGATAATATGATGTGACACAATTAATCTTATATATATCCAACTAATAATCTCATTAGATTGTGAGTGTCAATTAGGAATAGGGATTTGGGCTTGCAAGAAATCCCGGAGTGGTGCTGCCCACTACACAATCTTTGTTTTGTATGTAATATTTTATTGAATATATATATATATATATAGAGTAGTGATCATATAATAAGTGAGTTTCCCATGCTAAATGAGAATAAATCTTGGCTGTTTATTTATATAGATCGACGCTTCAGATTTAAACTACTCCTTCATTAATTCACGCATCATTATGGAAATAAGGGTAAGGTAGTAATTGCTGTTTTAATTTTGGTAACCGTCTCCTCTATTTTAGATCTAAATACTTTCTCTCCTAATTTTCTCTTTCCTCTCATTATAATCAAACGATTATATCTTTCTCGATTCAAATCTATTTTTTACGAATCATATATCAAATTAAACGTATTTTTACGACGATTCATATGATATCCATATTGGATATGTTAAATTTAGAAGATTCGCACGAAAATCATAATTTTATATTCAGCTGGTATATGTTCTTCATTATATTTACGTTCAGGATAAAAAATGCATAAATTGCGCATAAAAAATGTTCCAAAATATCTGCATTTTTTGCATCAAATGATGCATTATTAACTTGAATAAGATGCATTTTTATTCTAAAGCATATGCATTTTTGTATTCATATTGAGTGCATTTTTTACATTGATAC
>JAPKLW010000053.1:26144-57329 GCA_026898455.1 Plectranthus barbatus | reverse complement strand
ATGTAATACCCCGTATTTAAATTTCGATCTTGTCTAAATAATACGAATTTCTAGTGCACTTATGATACTCTATTTTCTAAATTAAGGGTTATTATTTAAAATAAAATAAAAATCTCTATATATTTATATATATAGTATGTATGTATAATGCACTACTAATATTTATATTAGCACTATTAAAACTAATATATTTTATTTAATTATGGAGGAACCACTATATAGTGTATAATGCACTAATAATAAAAAAATAAATAAAAATAATAATGTGGAGGAATTAGTGGGGAAATTATTATTAATAATAGTAATGTGGAGGAATTAGTGGGGAAATTATTATTAATAATAGTAATGTGGAGGAATTAGTGGGGAAATTATTATTATTAATAATAATAATAATAATTAAATGTCTTTTTATGCCTATATAAGGGCATGAGATTGGAGCAAATATACACACAAAATAAATAGAGAGAAATAAAAGGAGAAGGAGAAGTAGAGTGAGAGAGAAAGAGAAGGCAAGAGTGCAAATTTCAGAAAAAAAAATCCACCACAGCCGTCACCTTTCCGGCGACATTCCGGCCGCCTCCAGCAAGATATCGACGAACCGGCACCACCAACGTGTAGCTCTTGCTCCCAGCTTCGTTTTGAGCTAAGGTGGAGCTCGTGAGGCGGAGTATCGAGCGAGATATCGAGGAGAGAAGGAGGGTCACCGGACTGTGGTGAATTCTTCCCAGCCCAGCCCCCTTCTCGCCGTCCCTGTTTCCGGCTGTATTCCGGCTGCCACAGACCGCCGCCGGCCACAAAATCAAAACCATTGCGTAACCCTTACTTCAAGGTTTCCGTTAAGCTAAAATACGAGTCGTGAGGCTGAGTGTCGAAGGAGATACGGAAGAGAGAAGTCACTCCACTCACAAAACCATTTCCAGCACCCCCACCCATTTCTCTCTCCACGCTGCCCGGTTCCCGGCGCGATTACGGCCAACTCCGGCCACCATTTGACGAGCCACTAGCGCCATCTGAAAGCTCGTTCTCCAAGCTTCGATTTGAGTACTCGTGGGCTTCGAGAGGACGAGGAACGAGAAAGTTATCGTAGAGAGAAGTGAGCCCGCCGGAGTTGGTGAGAATACGATTTTCAGATTTTAAATCTTGTTTGAATGTGATTTTCACGAACCATAACTCATATTTTCGTGTTTGTCTCGATCCGATTTAAGTTACTCTCAATTTTTAAGTTTAATATATGTTTATCCAAGCATGTTAAACATATTTAAGGTGTAGGTTATTGAAATCGAGAGTCGGGATTTGATTAATTCGATTAAAGTAAAGCCAAGACATGATTTGGCGATTGGAATTTAAATTGTGAAATTATTTAGTCGAAGGTTGGATTATGCGAAGTGGGTTCAAGTTGAATGATAGGAAGTTGTCGGTTAAATGTCGGTCCTAGGTCCTAATTTCGTCTAGTATTATCAGTTAAGGCTGATAGGAATACTTAGACTATCCATCCTAATTAGTTGTATATATTGTGATTATTTTGAAGGGGATTTAAAGTTAAAGGGAACACAGCTCAATCTGCACGAATAACAAGACCGTCTTTTATACCGTAAGCATAACACAGGTGGGAACTATTTTCAGTAAAAGTAAATGCTTTTCCGAGCTTCATGCTCAATTTACAAAATGTGTGAAAATGATTTTGTTTTAACTGATTGCTATGCTAAATGTTTTGTGCTATTATATTTGTACCTCTGTCAGTTGACGCTTTCAGAGAGATGATTTAATGAGAATGTACCAGGAAATTACTGCGCTGATCTCATTAAAAGAAAAGGGTTGAAGCCCTAATGAAAAGAAAAGGGTAGAAGCCCTACTTAAAAGAAAAGGGTAGAAGCCCTATATAAAAGAAAAAGGTAGAAGCCTTATTATCTGAAATCGATCGGGTCTCAAGGAATTATACTGAGACTAGTGCACTAATTGATGACAGTGGGTTGAGTGGTTTATCCATTCCCAGCTGTTCATCGTAACTTGGAAGTAGGCCAACTTCCAGTTACACAACGGTAAACAAATATAATAACATGTCGAATAGCACGTGCGAAATAAAATGTTTTAGATAACACGGTTTCTTTCAACAAAACCCCGTGTTTATCTGTGTGAGTTGCATAGCATTCTTACTTAAAATGTATTTTTCGGGCATGTTTCCACGGGGTACAATTGTACTCAGCCCCTCGTATTATTTCTAAAATACGCAGGTTAAGCAGCCAGGATGGAAGTGCGGGGTGTAAACAGACGCAACAAGGATTTTACAGATTTTGAAAGATCCTGAGATATGCATCTTCATATGCATATCTTCACTACGCTGCACACACTGCTGCACCGCTCTCTGAACTTTATCCTTCCCGTATTTTAAATGCTTTTGTGAACAAATGTTAAACTCCTTACATTATTACCCTTTAAATGTGTTTAAACGTTATTTCTTATTACTCTTTTGAATTATGATAAATCTTCCGCTGTTTTAATTTATGAAAATACTTGAAAATCATCAACCACGACTGTAGCGCGGCCCAAAGTTGGGAAGGTCAGTTGGGGGCGTTACAATATATTTTTCTATTTTTTTATAAGTGGGTATATGTATTTAAAATTAATGTAAACTTATTAAAAGAATTAGGAACTTGGGACATTTGCTATAAAATAATCCACATACCTATTATTGAGCTACCCAAGATATTAATGAAAGCAAATGGCCAGTTCTGATAAAAATATAATCGAATCGCCCAAATAATCAATTCATTAAAAATTCAAATTTTAATTCCTCAAAAGATTTTTTTTAAGTTGAACCCATACCCAAGCTTTAGTTTAGGTTCAATTTCAATCCTACCTAGGACTGTAAATGAGTCAAACTGTTCGTGAGCTACTCGGATCTCGACTTGATAAAAGTTCGTTTGAATTTGTTTTGAGAAGCTCGTTTATTAAACGAACCAAACTTGAGCATTATAGTATTCGACTCGTGAGCTCGTGAGCAAGCTCGTTAGCTAAAATTGGTAAGAAATATAAAATAATTAATTTTATAAAAGTAATATATTTCATAATTTAAGGGTAACAATAATGATAAATCTTTCTAATAATGATATGATTTAGAATTTGAGCATGAATACGATATTAATTTACAGATAAATAATTTTTTCTTTCAAAATAATAATGGATATTTTAAATATATTCCATATTTAGAAAGTTCGTTTAGGCTCGATTAAAGCTCGATAAAGTTCGTGAACTTCAAAATGTTCGACAAAAAAGCTCGAAGTTCGACTCGATACTAAACGAGTCAAACTTGAGCACGACACTATTCGGCTCGACTCGGTTCGATTACACCCCTAATCCTACATATTAGATTTTTTTATATATTATCTAATTAATATATATATATATATATATATATATATATATATATATATTATAGTATAGTATTTTACAATATATTAAACATACTTCACTATTAACATCTACATATTTAATACTTAAATATATTATGTACATTTAATTAATAAACATAATTGAATAGTAATAGAGTTTTTAGGCGAAACTAAATAGAACTTAAATTCGGTTTTAAAAATTGATAACTCCCTTCAGAATAATTATTTTAGTGTTTTATTGGTGTCTTTGTGTTCTTTTGAGTGTTTCTAACATTTTTAAATTGTTATTGTGTTGTATTTTGTTTATGTAATGTGATTTAGAATGTTTTGGTCCACGTGGCCTTGTGTTAATTTCATACTTTATAATAAAACAATGAAGAATTGACTTCAATTCTGTAATTATGAAATGTCCATCATTTATTCAATTTTTTTTTTAATTTTAGGAAAAGATTGGATTTTCACTTTGGAAAAAGGTGAAATTAGAAAATGAGGTTGGCCAGTGCTTCCGGGGTTCAAGCTTTGCTGTTTGCTCTGATTATATTGGACTATTTCACTTGAGGACCCGATGGACCTCTTTTTTCTTATACTCCCTCCGTCCCGGCTGAATTATCCCGGGTTGATCGAGCACAATAACCAAGGAGTGTGAGTCTAAAGTAAGTTGAGTGAAATTAATATTTTATTGTTGAGTGTGAAAAAGTTGTCTTTTTAAGTAAGGGGACAATTGAGGTGAGACGGACGAAAAAAGAAAGTGGGACAATTGAGGTGGGACGGAGGGAGTATATTTTATTTTCTATATTTTACTACTCCTTCCATTTCGCTACATCAATCTTATTTTCTTAAATGATAAATTTTTACACAATCACAAACATTGATTATCGTATCCGGTCAATATATGATTAATTGACCGGGACGGAGAAAGTAGTATTTTTCCGATGTGTTCATGACAGTATTATATTTCAATGATTTTAAAGTAGATTATTAAGCATTCCTTATGATTGTATCAAGTTAATATGTATTTTCAAATAATTATAAATCTATCATATATAATATTCCCTCCGTCTCGTGTGAATAGACCCTCTTATTTTCGGCACGAAAATTAAGAGTTGTGAGTATAATATTATTTTGCCAATAATTATATTATTTTTTATACATTTATAAAATAAAACTAAATATGTGCAGTATTAAACGGTTATTAAAAGAGCAGGAACAAATATTTATTGAGACTCATTAATTTGAGAATATTAGTAGATAGAGGTGATTGTAGCTGAGCCAAGTGTTAAATTCTTACGTTCCACTACTTTGAAAGATTAATTATGTTTGAAACAATTGGGAAAATAAGGAATTTTATCCAAAATTTTTTTTTCATTTTTTGAAATTTTATCCAATTTTTTAATAATTAGGAAAAGTTATCCAATAAATTATTCTGTTTGAGAATTTTATTCAAGTTGCCTGACTATAATTTTTTTTACAAATAAAAAATTGTATGCACATGCTAATTTCTTAGGTAAGCTAAGAACAGTAAATCCCTAATCTCTCCAACTAGAACAAACCCGGGTGCGATCATACCAGCACTAATGCACTGGATCCCATCAGAACTCCGAAGTTAAGCGTGCTTGGGCGAGAGTAGTACTAGGATGGGTGACCCCCTGGGAAGTCCTCGTGTTGCACCCCTTTCCTTTTTGCTAAAAAAAAAAAAAAGAACAAACCCAAAATCCCGTCGGCCCCATTGTAGAGTTCCCCACTTCTCCCTACAAAACCGATTTGTAAGAAGAGGGAAACTTTACCATTATATATTAGTATATTCTCAAGTCCATGACCAATGTGGAATAACTCAACATCCATCACAACCTAAATCCAATCGGCGACAACTGGTGTGGCGGTCACGGCGACTGCGACAACGTTCCGTCCAGCAAATTTTTAGCGTGCTTTCTTTTTCCTTTTTTATTTTTTAATAGTTTGAATTTCTATCTCATGAACCATCTTTGGTTTTCTTAAAGTATATAATCACAGGGAATTAACTTTTTCCTTGTTGATGGAGGAAAGTGGTTAAAGACAGATGAGAACTCAGTTTTTCTTTTTTATATTTCGTTTCTTTTGAATCCATATCAATATCATGTGCATTGTAATAAGATGAAATCCCAAGAAACACAACATATATTTTTTTAATATATATATATCGCTTTTACTACAGATTAACATATCATTTCCACTCTCTTCTCCTTTATCTTGTACTCCCTCCGTCCCACTTGAATTGTTATACTTACCAAATTTGGCGTCTCAACCTAATTGTCACCCCAAAATGACAATTTTTTCACACTCAACAATAAAATATTAATCCCACTAACTCATTCTACACTCAAAACTCTTAATTTTCGTATCGAAGAGAAATGTGACAATTGTAATGGGATGAAGGGAATACATTATTTGGGTGCAATTGATTCAATTTGGGGTGAGATTAGGGATTTGTTCTTGTTAGCTTACGGAAGAAATTAACATTTTTATTCAATTTTTTAAAATCCAAGATGGAAAATAAATATATCCATGTGGATGCCACGTGGAATTTAATATGTGACTAATCGTTAAAAAAAGTCACAGTTAGTTAATTTGGATAAAATCTCCAAATATAATAATTTGCTGGATAAATTTTCCTAAGTGATAGAAATTTGGATAAAATTTCTTGTTTTCCCGAAATAACACAATCAAAGTTGAAGATCATCATGAAATAGAGAATTACTTTATTTTTAATCGTTTCGTATCTCTAAGCTCTCTCTACTTTATATCTGGACTCGTAAACATAGGATCGACAGTTTATGCAATTATTCAATTATTATGAAAGAAAAGTTATAAACTTCAGATTAAAAAAAAAAAAAAAAGACAAGGGAGCGTCATTGATGAAATCAGATGGATTTAATTAATACACGTTAATCTATATAGGCAGGGACCCTAACTAATAGGTACCCTATTTTATGGGTGCTGGAAAGTGGAACTCGTCCAAAACTTGTACAATATTTATTAATTGTACGTAAATTTATTTTATAAGCTCAAAATTATTTCGATTTATTTTAACGTGTGAGTTTAAATAAATGTATTTGTATTAAAAATAAAATATTTGCAGCCAAATACCATGATTAATGGAGTGATTAAGAACAGAAAGGATTCATGATTGAATATTCACCAAAAATATTTGATAGTGTTATGGCAAAATTCTTATGAGATCGACCGATTTTGCTGGCTCTTATAAAATTGCAGTGTCGATATCAAACCTCTTTTGTTTTGTTATGTTTTTCTTTTTTTTCTTTCTAATTTTATAATTCGATATGACCGTGGACATCGGATATGTGTTTACAAAGGATGTTTATAGAAGTGATTGTTAAATTTACTTTTAGTAAAAGATAAAAAAGAGAGAATCATTGGTAAAATGTTATATTTGAAAATTTATATGCATAAAGATATTGGAGGAGACAAAATAGCCACTTAAATTAATATAAATATATAGTAATCTCCCTCCCACCAGGGAAATGACATCCAAAGTTTAACTTTGAGGAGTCATAACCCATTTTTATGGAATTTGTCTGATTTCCACTAATTAATTAAAGTATAGGAAAGGCGTATATGGCCCTCTAAATTATAGTGAAATATGACCAAAAAAAATAAAATAATTATAATGTTTGTTTTTTGGGAAGGTCTTAGGTTAGACACACTTAAACGATTTAGGCAGGTTTTATCCATTAATCCAATTCAAACCCATCTAATATACCCTAATTAAAGATTAATAAACTCTATTTGGGATGGATAAACCCATTTAATTATGGATAAAACCCGCCTAAATCGTTTAGGCGTGTCGAACGCATGTTTTTGCCTTGTTTTCCATTTGCACCAATGCATGCTAAAAATGAAAGACTATAATACTCTCACTTCGGAGTATGATAAATTGATCATGAAATCGATAGGAAATGAGCGATTTGAAGATATTAAATATGAGATTAGTAAACGAGTTAATAATAGGGTAATGATAAAACATAAATATTCTAAGTTTTATATGATTGTGGCATAATAATATAATTATTCTAAGTTTTATATGATTATGGCATAATAATATAATCACTAGCTTACATGTTTAGCACTAGAGATGTAAGTTGTTTTTGATTTCATCAAAAGTTATTAACTTCCATTTTGATGATCGCCTTTTATATTTTATTGTTATTCTACCTACTCCAAACATTATAAATTAAACTTTATTAAAGCTTGGATTTAATATTCATATAAAAACTATTTCATAATATACTAAAATTGACAGTCGTATTCGTACTAAAATTAGTATCTTGACCAACCATACAAATTCAATTTTGGTATCTTAATAAACCCGTTTTATTTTACCCACTTACATAATATATGCTTTTATTTATTTATTTTTAAATCTAACCATCTAACAATCAAGGTATGGAGTTTACAATTTTTGACACAAAACAATGACTTTATATAAATTCGTACGATAACAATAAATTTGAATTGCGATTTGTTGGATTTGGATTTTTATCGAAGTGACAGGTTAAGAATATAAAAATTTTGTATTGGATTCAGATAATTCATTAATCAGGTTAAATACGTATGTGCTGCTGTGCAACAACAAATACTAAATAAATATTTTATTTTATTTCTTCACTTTTTTGTTATTAATTATGTTTTAATTTTTTTTGATTATATCTTGATGTATCAAATCAATCAGTTATTAGTTAAATTATATAGAACTGATCTAGTGAGTTTAGTTAAAAATCTTATAATGTACTGTATAGGATTATTGAATTAAGTTATATATCTCACAGTTTGGGTCTTGAAGTCAACGGTGACTACATTACTGAAGCGTTTGGAAATTGGCAAGTTGCCAACAACAGAGAATCAACAACCAGTTTCCTGAAGCGTCCAAGGGGAAACTGGTGAGACCAAACATTTAAAGAGATAAAGAGAATATGTCAGTTGTAACCTTTTAAGGAGCTGACTTGAAGACGACGATTTCTACAAGTCTACATTACTTATATACAAAAGACCAAGTTACTTTGGAATCTACGAGTTTGAATTCCTAAGATTTGGAAAGATCGTTTTAACACAAGGTAGAAAAGTGTACTTACTGCAGTGCTTACTGCTTCTGCTTCTGCTTCGTACGGTACTGCAGCGCAGAAAACAGGCTGCATTAGAACTTCCCATTAGTTGAATTTGAATTCGTCTCAAACGGCAAAAATTCTATTTCCTCAAGGCTCGAGCCGATAAAAGAGAAGATGGCACACAAAGGGAAGGTTACAAATGCTATCTCCATTCGAACCGACTCCATTGTAAGTACGAGAAGTCATACTTCAAGCTTTCAAAGCTCTCAACTTTCGTAGTTCTATGTACTTCTTATACACAAGGCTTTTAGCATCTTGCTAGATCTATTTTCAGAGTTATTACATTCTAAGTAGGAATTCGAGTAGAGTTTTTCACTCTTGAGAAACTCCGACGGTATTTCACCCAACCAACCAACTACGTTATGGGAAGAACTCAACCATCCAACCTATCCAACTAATGGGTGCGCGGCGTGTTTGCACATCAAGGTGAAGAAAGCGAGTTCCTGGTGGACTAGGCTAGACGACATATAATCGGTGGGGGGGGGGGGGGAAGAGTTGTCTGCGATTGCGACAGATCGTGTTACATCACCCTGTAACGAGATATAACGATTTCAACCTGCGCAGTGAATAGTGGAAGTAAGACATTTGACTCTGAACCACTATAAATCCTTGTGTCTATTTTCAATTTTGCTATTTTATGCTCTGCTTAGATTTCTGCACTTGATTTGAATCCCAACAACTTACTAAGTTGTTGATATATATTATGCGAAACTCGCTAGTAGAGATTCTACAGCTTAACCAATTTTGATAGCTAGAACTGACTAGACACTGTCAGTTCTGAGATCTGAAGAGTAACCTCTTCTATTTCCGCTGCATATGTTATTATTTGATTCTGGGATCAACACTTTTTTACTAGTTATCAATTTTGCATTAATATGATTTTTTGTTTAATTTAAGTATTATTGTCATGTTATTTATTTTTTTTATCATATTTAATTATTATCAAAATCTTATTATTTTTCTTAATTTCAGATTTTAATCATGTTTATCAGAAGGGTTAATCAGATCACATTTTTATTATATCTTTATGGGAAGGTCTTGGGTTAGGCAGGCCTAAACGATTTAGGCGGGTTTTATCCATTAACCCAATCTTTATGCGGGTTTTATCCATTAACCCAAGCCCAAACCCATATAATATACCCTATTTAGGATGGGTGAACCCATTTGGGTAGGATAAAACCCGCCTAAACCGTTTAGGCCTGCCTAACGCAAGTTTTTGCCTATCTTTATTGTATCATTTACGAACTTAATAGATTAGATTCAGACGAATCAAGCTTTTCTTAAACATATCGAATCAACATGATAAGACTCAAACCGCACAAATTAGCAACTCTAAATATTACGAGTAGGTCAAGAGTTCAAATTCTAAAGATATTTTCCGCAGTTTATATTATTACAAACAAATTAATCGATAGTGAAATTAATCATATATATAGTCGTCACTTCACCAATTATAAAAAAATTAAAGTGATGTGGCTAATTTCACATGGGAGAATTGTCACATTGTGAAGAAAGTCACCACGGCAGCAAACTGAAAGACGAATATAGCTGAGCTGTGCATGTACATACAAATACACAAATGCAATATTATATTTCATTATTTAAAAAAAAACATTAATTATCACATCACCATGTCCCTCCAACTAATTATATTCATTGTGTCGACGCTTAATTAAGCAAATAATTAGTCCTTACAGCACAGTACTTATTTTTATTATTTATTTGATTATTGCTAAACAATTTGTTTAATGAGATTCCATGTCTCAACCAACCCATCATCGTATTTTATTAATATTAATAGGCAAAGCTTGTAGCACCATTAGTTTTGAGGATTAATTAATTTGGGTTTTTTTTTTAATCACAAATTTGGAACTCAACCAACCCTTTGAAAAATATTATATTTGGATTTGTTGATGGATATATCTACACTTTCTTTTCTTGACCAATCTTTGAATATCAATTGTATTCATAATATCACAAATAAAGAAACAATGATAATTATAATATACTAATATAAAGTTTAGGAGAAAAATAGCTCATATATATTAAATCGAGTGCTAAAATAAAGTTTAGAATTAATAAAAAGATCATAATTCTTTTTAACATAATATATATGAATGAAATAAATATATGGCCCTTGATGGACTTTACTAGCATAATGCTCATGCTAATTAGTAAATAAAATGTATAAATTAAAAGTGAATGTGACTTATTAAAAATAATTATATTTCCTTCAATGTAATTAATTACTCAAATTATTAGGAATTATTTATTCTAGTCACTTACGTGTATCGCATTTGCACCACAAAAAAAAACTTATGTTGTGTAATTTCTTATACAATAAATTAAACAATAATAAATTTTTATGTTCATACCATTGAAATATTCATATAATTTATCCATATTAATTAATATGAACGTTGCAAACGTGCCTCCAATACTTGTTGATAATTCTAGAAGAAAAAAAAATGCATTGTTCAATTTTAGACGTCAAATAGCGATGTAGAAATCAAATAAAATGATACAATTTGCTTATTTAAAATCATTTATCCGTTAGACCATTGATCTTGAAAATACTTTTCTAATAATTGGGTTCGTTTGTTTTCATTGGAAATACATTTTTATAGAGATTTAATTGGAGAACTCAATATCGAAAAGACAAAATGAATATTTAATTCCATGGTTTTATTTATTTAATTGTAATAAACGTTTGTCACGAATATAAAGGTCCACGTGCCCATAAAGCCTTGGCTATATGTCTTTGCAGGATCCAAAAGGGCCTATAATTAATTAATTATCTAAATCTAAATCTAATTAGAAACAAAGGATGTAAATCATCGTTTTCTTTTTTGAAAAATATATTTCTTAATCTACATATATTTATTAGTTTCATAAAGAATGAATCAATTTGTTTCTTATATAATCAATTTTTTGGATGACAAAATTGCTAACAAACACTCAAAAGCGGCCATCAACAAAGAGATGATCAATATCTGTGAATCAACTTCGAATTTGGACTATTATTGCATGACAGTGATGAGAAATTCAATTTTTTTTAAAAAAAAAAAATTATATTTTATTTATGTTTAAAAAAATTAAAATAATGGAGTGTATTTAGGTATATACACTTTTTACAAAGACTTGTTTGATAAAATTAAAATAAATAAATAAAGCAGGCAAAGAGCTGTATCGCTACGACATACAACTGATCAACTCTCCAACTTGGCGTGTCACGCACACGCGCCGTCCATATACAGTTTACCTCGTAAAGGGCGGGGATCAAACCATTTAAAAACTCTCTCTCTCTCTCTCTCTCTCTCTCTCTCTCTCTCTCTCTCTCTCTCACACAGAGCTCCAGCACATTTACATAGATGTGTGTTGATTGAATGAATAATGATTTGTTAATGTTTTGTATATGTGTATATATATATTATATGTATGTGTGTGTGTGGATGTAAACACAACGCAGCACGAGGAGTAAAGTATATTCATGATTGAAAAACTTTTAGCAGATGCATACCATCAATCCAACCAAGAACACACACAACAGAATGAACACGTTACGTGAGTGTGTGAGAGAGGAGTTGCAGCATAATTTAAACTCATGCAATCATTTTTAATGCCATTGTTTTCACCTCAATCGCACATGGCTTCTTCCCGAGTTTCCTGAGTCCCACTTTTGGTTTTTCATTTTCTTTTTCTCTTCGCATTTTCTAGAGGTTTAGCACATGCCCTCCTCTCATCACCCACCGGCCACCCCATCTTCTCTCTCCCTCCCTCTCCATTTTTCTATTTGCTCCAAAAACATGGCCTCTTCTTTTTTGTTTATTAATTTGACTCAGCCTCGCAAAGAGATTCTTTCAGATCTACCGTGAAAAGTTTTTAGGCCGTGGATGAACTTGTAGCCTTTTCTTGTCCTTCAACTACAGATTGCCTCTCTACAATCCTTAAATTCATCAAAAGGTCAGCTTTTTCTTGGAGTTTCGATAATGGGATTGCTGCTGCTGCTGCTGCATGTTTTCTATTAATCTCTGCTCAATTTCGGTCAACCGGCCTCTTTTATATGCACTATCCATGATGGAATGAGGAAGTTTCTTGATACTTAATTTGTTAGCTACAGATTGATAGAAATGAAACTAATGAATCATTGAGGAATATGTTTCTGATATTGAAGCATCAAATCATAAGCAATTCTGTTTTCTGTTTTAGTTTTTCTTCTCTTCTGCTACTTTTTGACAATGGCCGCAACAGAAAGAAAACCTGAATCTTGATATGATTTTATTAGGTGCAATTCGGCCATATAGCATTTTTACCAGCTGAAGGGAACTTACCTATTAGAATATTTCATTTTATTTCTGGAGAGATTTCATTGAATCTAAAATGGTAGAATTCAGTTTGTAGTTTGTAGCTAGCTTGCATATTTTCTGCTCTTGATTCTCTGTGCAAGGCTTTTTTAGGCATCCCTCTGCTACATTCTGATCTTTCCTGTGGCTTTTAGGCATCAAAACACCCCACAAGGGTGAATAGAGTTGAAGATGCTGATGGTTGATAAGTTGACTTCATTGAATTGGTGAAGAAGAAGGGGTGTGTTGAGTGTTGAGAGAGAATTGCAGATGATAATGGGGTGCGAGATGGAGAGCGATCAATCCGAGGATATGGATGTTGTGTTGGATTCAATGTGGCCTGAAGATATGAACGAAGCCGGGAGGCAGTTCAACGTTGAGAGGCCAGGTGCAGATCAAGATATGTTGGAGGAAGTGACGATCAACAAGGAGCCTAACATAGTTGATTTCCAGCGCCTCATGGAGCTAACAAACTACAGTGATAAGGGCAACTGGCAGCTGGCCAAGCTGGTGAAGAACTGGGAATACAAGCAGGCGAACGTCGTACGCCTTCTCAGAGAGGAGCTCGACCACCTCAGCAAGCAACAGCAGGAAGTAGAGCTCAAGAAGCTTGAGATCTTGGAGGAGCATAGGTTTGAGAAAGATGGATATGGTGGTGATAAGCGCCCGATTTCGATTCTTGATGAGAATCTGAGGTATTTGTATCAAGATGTACCTAAGAGAAGGAAGGATGTGTTCTCCAAAGATGAAATAGTAGCAATAGATGCAGAGTATGACAGCGTAGTGTACTGGAAGCAACGCGCCCTTCATCTGGAGAAGCTTCTAGAGGCCAGCCTCCTGAGGGAGCAGATGTTGAAGGAGAAGCTGCAAGAAAGTATAGAGAACTTGGAAAGGCAGTCCACTCCTGTTGAGGAACTGTCCCAGGTTTTGAAGAGAGCAGACAACTTCTTGCATTTTGTCCTACAAAATGCTCCAGTTGTCATAGGCCACCAGGTATACAACTTCTGCAGCTGTGGATTATGAGTTCCTTCAGACTGATCAGTTTTCGACATTTTACAGGATAAAGAACTGCGGTATAGGTTCATCTTCAATCACTTCCCAAGTTTGGGGGAGCAGGTAATGAATGACTCACATTCATTCACACCTATTGTTGTATATGAGTAGTACTAGTCTTGTTTCCATGGCTTTTGGCAGTAGCATATAATTCCTCAGAACAACCGATTTTACAGGATATCATAGGCAAAACGGACGTGGAGATCTTCAGTGGAGCCGGTGTGAAGGAGTCTCAGGACTTCAAAAGAGAGGTTCTTGAACGCGGATTGCCTGCAAAGAGGGAGATCACGTTTGAGACCGAGCTGTTCGGTTCAAAGACATTTCTGATATATGTGGAGCCTGTTTTCAGCAAGGCTGGAGAAACAATTGGTGTAAATTACATGGGAATGGAAGTAACTGATCAGGTGAGATAAGAAATTACATTATTTCTTCTTGTTCATACTGTTTCTTACCCTGATGACTGTAATGCAGGTCAGGAAAACAGAGAAGATGGCAAAACTAAGAGAGCAGATTGCTGTGCAAAAGGCTAAGGAGACTGAGCTGAACAAGACAATCCATATAACAGGTTCTTCAGTTTTGAAGTTATTTGCATCTGATCATGTTTCCTATGTTTGTCAATATGGAGCCTAAAAGCATTACTCTTCTGCAGAGGAAACGATGCGAGCGAAACAAATGCTGGCCACAATGTCTCATGAGATAAGATCTCCTCTATCCGGAGTTGTAAGCATGGCCGAGATTCTTTCCAACACTAAACTTGACAAAGAACAAAGGCAGCTGCTGAAAGTGATGCTGTCTTCTGGTGATTTGGTTCTCCAACTGATTAATGACATCCTTGACCTTTCCAAAGTGGAGTCAGGTGTGATGATCTTTGCCTGGAAACTATAACTTCATTTGCTGATCTAGAAATATCGGTCTGAACGCTCTGTCTCTTTTCAGGAGTTATGAAACTGGAGGCCACCAAGTTTAGACCGAGAGAGGTGGTGAAGCATGTTCTCCAGACAGCAGCAGCATCACTGCAGAAACTACTGACATTAGAAGGACATGTAGCAGATGATGTTCCTATCGAGGTAATAAAATGAAATTGGTTTGATGAATCCGTCAAGAATGGGGAAACATATTCATGAAAGTTCTTCTGTTCTAGGTTATCGGAGATGTCTTAAGGATTCGACAAATTCTTACCAACTTGGTCAGGTACCATTGAATAAGAGACATATATTATCAAGACTAGTTCTCTTTTTTTTCTTTCTGGGAGTTATTTACCATTTTAATTCTCTTATTCTTACAGTAATGCCATCAAGTTTACACCTGAAGGCAAGGTTGGAATAAATCTCTACGTAGTTTCAGAGCCGAGCACTATAACCAAACATGACTCACAGAAGACTTCTCAAGATCAATCAACTGTGTCAGCCAATGCAAGGAAAGATTTGCCAATGCCTAATAAGAATGCTTCTTGTGAAGGACCCAAACTCAATCATACGGCTGCTGCTCCGGCACAAAATGCTGAAAACAAAGAGATTCGTGCGAATTCTGAAGAACCAGTAGTATGGATTCGCTGTGATGTCTATGACACTGGCATTGGAATACCTGGTACTTCTCTAACTATTTTTTTTTTCCCTTGTTTCTTGATTATGAGTGTTGGTAACAACGTTTGTAACTCGATGTAACAGAACATGCTATACCGACTTTATTCAAGAAATACATGCAAGTTGGTGCAGATACAGCTCGAAAGTATGGTGGGACAGGATTAGGCCTAGCAATCTGCAAACAACTGGTAAATTATCATTTTGAAGTAGTCTGATGTTCTTGCAAAAGTTGGCATTTGATTTTTACAACTTGTGTTTCCATGCATTGAACAGGTTGAGCTCATGGGAGGCTATCTAACCGTGTCAAGTGTCGAGCATCACGGGTCGACTTTCACGTTTGTCCTCCCTTATAAGGTGTCATCAATCTCTGATAGTTCAGATGATCTATCAGATAGTGAGCACCAAGATGTCCTAGCTGATGATGGGAATGATGACGACTTGCGTTCGGGTGTTTTCGTGTTCCAACCTCGTACATTGGGGACTCTATTTTCTTCTCAGATTGCTGGGAGGATCCCCAAGCTCTTGCCCAACAGTTATGGCATGAGTGCAACAGAGGACTGCTTTTTACCCTCTAGTAACATCACATACAATGAGAGCTTCTCTCTAGAAGATTCCAACTCAGCATCATCCAAACTAGAAATGCAGCAGACTAGCAGTGCCTCACCTGTAAAACAAGAACACGGCCGCTCTGATGTGCACGGCCGGTTTCACCCTTATGATCATCCGGCCAAGTCTAGTGTAGCTCGAGTAACAACACATCAAGCACAGCCTCAAACCGACGCGGGCTCCGACTGCTCTTCCAGAAACAGTCCTCAAGCTACAAAGGCTGAGACAAAACACAAGATCCTTCTTGTGGAGGATAACAAGATCAACATCATGGTGGCAAAGTCTATGATGAAGCAGTTGGGGTACGCCATTGATGTCGTCTCCAATGGAGCGGAAGCTGTTCGTGCTGTTCAATGCAACACTTACCACCTCATTTTTATGGTACGAATGAAATCCATGTATCGCAACCATTAGAAGATGAAGGCTCAATTCAACACTATGTTAATTTCTTACCACTGAGCATTATCTGCAGGATGTATGCATGCCGGTTATGGATGGCCTTCAAGCTACACGACTGATCCGATCCTTCGAGGAAACCGGTAGCTGGGAAGATGCAGTGAAGGCCGGAGTGGAGATGGAGATGGAGCTGCCGCCTCATCAATCTTGCTTAACTTCACAAATTGAGGAAACAAGAAAGAGGATTCCCATTGTTGCAGTAAGTTAAAATCATTCAACAGTTTAAACTACTTTGTTTGCAACACATGGTTAGAAGTCTGCATTTCACTTGCAGATGACAGCAAATGCATTATCCGAGAGTGCAGACGAATGCTATGCAAACGGGATGGACTCGTTCGTATCGAAGCCGATCACCTTGCAAACCTTGAAACAGTGTCTGCAGAGCTACCTGGTTTGAAATGCAGTTGTAAATTATATGGCATCTTGTACAGAAAAATGGTTTGAGTTAGGAAAGTTTTGAAATCATCATCATCATCATCATCCCTGTATAGTCAGTCTGTTTTCTCAGTCAGTCACCACCATTAGTGCTTCTAATGTTATATGTAATAGCTTCTGCACATTAAACTAGTGTTTAATTTTCTTCCATGTTAGTCACCTTAGTTGTGTACACGGCATAATTAATGCAATATATTATTATTATTGATTTTGCAAATGACAATGTGAACTCAATGGAGCATGACACTACTCGACTCGTTCTTGATAGCCTCGATCTCGGCCTTAACCGTGGCTAGTTGGAACTCGGCAACGTTCAACTGGTGAAGCAACAGGCTCACCATTCCAGCACACCCATACACCGGATCTTTAATCCTGCAGTAGGCCTCGTAGCACAATGCATCTGCTGCTTCCGCCCGATACTTAGCCGGAAGATCCTGCAAAATCATGTATTACAGCTTCATTTTCATCAATCTTCATGCACCATACAATTCAAAGAAAATGTGTGCCGTGTCAACCTGAAGAAATTTTCCGACGTTGCTGGCGCCGTAAATCTTGTGAACGGAAGCGAATCGTTGGGGATTATTGGAGGGGAAAAAAGGAGAGAAAATGCAGTCGGAGGGACACCTCCTCCTCAAATGCTTGCAGGCTGCGCACCGGCTCGAATTCATCTCATGCATTATCAAAATCTGTCAATAGATTCAGATTTAGTGGATGTAAACACAAAATCTTTGTTTTTTTTGGGTTTTCAAATCCAGCATATTTATACTCCAAAATTACATTTTTGTGTTTAACGGCTATTACTATAAAATCTTACAGCTATTTGGAAAGACTGCCACTAAATATGTTGTTAACGTAAATTACCTTAACCATATTGGAATTGATGTAATTGATTGAAATCAGCTGGCTTTCCTTTTAGCTAATTTTTTGCTTTCACATTTTCTACAATCATAATAACTAATAACATTATTCTAATTCTTTTTTTTTTTTACACAATCTTGAAAAAAATAAATAATAAAAACCTTAGATTGATAATTTTTTATACGACACGCACAATAATAATGAACACGAACACAATAAAATTTAATGCGATAATGCTCCAATCGACACACAAATTCTCAGCTCTACACTTAGGGTTGAAAGTTTTTGACCGTTAAGCTCAAATATGAACACGAACACGGTAACCTCTTAACACAATAATATTCAATACGATAAACACGTACGAATTATCAGCCCTAACTGAAAGACTAATCTTGATATTCAAGAACTTGGACTCATGTTTTGGAAGATTTTCATTCTTCCCTCGTTTCTTGCAACACATTTCTTTGGTGCTCATAATCACGTTTGTTTCCGGCATTATCTTTTCTTTTTTGCAGTTGGGGATTTGAAAGATAACCCATGAAAGAGCTATACCTTGTTGCAAACTCAAATAACAATGAATTCCCAATATGCAGGATCCAATTGGTTGGCAATTCTTATACAAGTTGAAAATAAATCATCCACATTCAAAAATTACATAAAAGATACAATGCATATCCACCTCCAAAAGGGATTCTACGTTGTTCTCTCTCCAAAACTGGTTCTAACAGTGAAAGGGAAAAGGGCAACATTGTCGTTATCAAATACAACCTAGTCTGCGTTAAGCGCCTCTAGCTGCTTTCTCAATTCTTCGAGGTCATCAACGGGGGTTTCCTCCGTAGCCGGTGGTGGTTCCTGAAATGCGTCTGCACTTGGAAGCTCATGAACGAGGCCATCTGTTACAGCATCTGTCCAGAGACCAATGGAAGAAAAAAAATATTTTATACCGAATGTTTTAAGGTTGTTATCGATACGAAGAGGTCGTGATGATTATAATTTTTGTTGCAGCAAAAGGAATGTCAAGTTAATGACCTGAACTGGCATTTGAGCCCTGTACATCATTGTCATCAACAACACTGGAACACAACAAAGAAAATCACTATAAAAGATTGCCAGTAAAATTCAACTTTTGATGATATGCGATAGAATATAGTAGCACCAAGAATTTAGTTAGCTAATGGATGTATTACAAAGATGAATTCATTAGAAAGTAGGTAAATGAATTGACTAAGGGCAGGCATGAATGTAAGAGTGCTCAGGTATGTTACCTTATATTCCATTCGTTATCATCATGGAGGCACTCAGGTACTGCTGATTCTTCGGCCTCCATCCTGGCTTTTGCAGCAGCAGCATCTCTGGCAGGCTTTGCAAGAATATACTCTTTCTGCACCGTAGCAATTTATATATAGGTGGAGTAGTTATATAGGGAAGATTTTTAACAAAAGATTATCACAAAAGCTCCGTCCAGCTAGTGTATGTACCTGTCTCTCCAGACAAGCAGAGTTAGAACATTGAGGGTTTGGCTTCATTTCCATTGTTGGAAAGTAGTCTTTGAGGGCATTGTAACCCTAATCAAGAAGGAAAATATCACTCAAGAAGCCCCAGTCGAGTTTATCAATCACATGGATCCTGGGGTGGGACTGAATGGAGTTTATGCTCTCGCATGGAGGATGCATACTCGTGTGCACGCCCATGCATGTGTGTGTGAGAGAGAGACAAAGATAGAGAGATACCAAATAGGGAGTGACACTTCCAAACTTCAGCAGATATTTTAAAGTGTTTTGAACAAGAAGCCCCGCCACAACTCCCTTCAAGTCGACTTAAGTAGTCAGGAATATAAAGCAGTAGACACGAGAAGCCAAAAAAGAGGAGGTAAAAGTGGTTTGAGGCAGAAACTACTTACCATTGTAGTTGGCAAAGACGCAGCACAAACCCCTTCACGCTTTAGTGTGCGCTCGTCAATCCCAGATGCTACAACCTAAGAAAATTTCACCAATGAATAAGCAGGGATTGATGCTACAACCTAAGAAGATTTCACCAATGAATAAGCAGCACGATGCAATAACCTGGAAATAACATTTAGGAACAAAAAAGCAAAACATTGCTGACCAATAAAAATCTAATTATTTTAGCAAAAGTTTTTACAATTTCAGCAGTCACGCTGGATTAGTGTCACAGCTTTCAAAAAAGTCAAACATCCTTCTATAGTTCTACCTTCCCAGGCATTGTACAATTCAATTAGGAAACGTACCAGAGGAGGTGCACATGCAAAACAAGCAGTTTCCCCAGGAACCAACAGCTGTATATGACCAGAAACAGCATTCTCAGATACACCTGTACAAAATCCCACATTGAAATCAAGCATGGATCAGCATAATAGTCATTAGTTCTATGAAACCGAGTTTATGTGAGGCCACAACAAATGCACAGCATCTTTTCAATGTGTTAAATGAAGAAAACAGCAACTTCCTCAAATTATGACACCCTAAAATGAATAGAAAAATCAGACCAGGTCTAGCAATGCCATGAACTTGAAACGAATGGAATATTGAATACAAAGAGCAGCTATGCCATCTAAAAAGGTCTCAAGTTAAACTAATAGCTTACCAGACTCCATCCACGTTTGGTTCAATTCATTGCAAGCCTGCACCAGAAATCACATTTGAAGTCAGCATTAATAATATCAGTTAAATTTGGTACTTCTCAAGTTCAGAAATCATTACTATTCCAAAAAATGTTAACTAAAAACATAATTACAAATACGAAGATTTTCTGACCTGATTTACCACCATTCGTGCTTCATAATTGTCTACACAACTTAAAACAAGATCAACTCCACAACCTTCTTTATCTGGACGAAATGATTTGTTTTTAAGACTTGACATAAAGGTCTCAAATCCTTGTACTGTTGTGATGTTCAAAGTATAGCTCTGAGAAAAAAAGATAAAAAATGAGTCCATAGAAATTCAACAATAGGTATCATAGTTAGTAAATTGGACACAAAGGCTAGCAGAAAAATGAGTCCTGAGAAGAAAAAAAAATTATGTTACTTTACCTCGAGTACAACATCAGGGTTTATGCCAGAAAGAGTTTCAACAGCAGCATCAGTCTTAGTCATCCCAGCCTAGAAAGATGAACAAAAAATGGTATTATCTCACTTGTTGAACAAAGAATATCAAAAGGTGAAAAGTTGTCTCGATCTCCACACGAGAGACAAATTGGTCCGCTTTCATAAAGAAAAAATCAATAATAAGAGGATAGACTTTTTAAGATACAAGTTCTCTGTGATATTGTTTGAGATGGTAAATAGAAAGAATATTGGGACTTTTACTAATTACTTCTTCCTATTTCTCCTCAAGACCACAAGGAAATCCAAATTTCCTTCTGCTTTATCCCCCGCCACATTTTATTTCAGTATAACAAGGAATAAAAGTTTTACCAAGCAATTACATGAGCAGAAACATAAGCAAAGGTAACCAGTAGAGACAGAAATATCTTCAAAACCACATAAATTTTGATAATATCTATATGCGCACCTGTTCAGGGCGAAAAAAAAGTCTGTTCATGTTTGCTAACTCCACTTTATCATAGTCATACAACAAGAGGCGACCGATGCCACATCTTGTTAACATCTCAGCTGCAACACTGCCAACACCACCTATACCCTGTAGAGCAAAGATGCTATACTGAAGTACTCTAAAACATGCATAAAAGAGACAGATTACAGAAGGATATTAAGACAGCCTAAGATATCAGTATTGATTGAATTAAGCAGGAAAGACTCAAAAATAAAGATACAAATCATGAAAAGATAAAATACAGACAACTATGGCAATTGAGAAATCTCGAATTCTTTCATAATTGTCCACAATTCCCATCCTCTGAAGCGCCATAAGTCTGCTGTAAGGGTTGCTATCAACCACCTCAGCACTCATATCCTGCATCAAATTAAATTGTAAGAAAAGTCAATGTTTTGAGAAATTCTGACAGAGAATAAGCAAAGAAATAATGGTACCTTGATTTTGGAACGCTGTGCATTTGCAAGTTTGCCTGCTGCAGATAGATGATCAACACGGAATTGAATCTACAAGAACAAGGAGCATATTTAGAACACACATCCATGCACCTGTAGTCCAGTAGTGGTCCAAACAAAATAAAAACTCTAAACTCCTAGCATATCAAACCACAGTAGGCACAATTGAGGCAAGGATGAGTCGTCATTCACGATGCCATGACCAGTGAAAATGATTAGCTTTTTGTTTTAGTTTGAGCAAGAAGACTCCTCAATAACTAATTATAGTTATAAATACAATTATATAATGTAAATTTAACTCAATAGATGTCTAGTTTTTTAATATCACCAAAGAATAATAATACTGAGGTTTATTCAAAAAATCTCCCTAGAGCTTCAACGTAATTATTTATAAACTCAATTTATAGTTTTTTTAGGCTATGATTATAGGGGGCCTTGAGTAAAGTTTCTCACCCGGTTCAACTATATCTTTAAAATACTTACCACTAGTCATGCCGCATAAATCCATGTGTTAGACTAATATGCATTCCTCTTTAATCACATTCCTATAAATATTCTTTCAGATGTCCACAGCGTTTTGGGTGATAGATCCCAATCCGTCCTCCATTCATTTCAGTGTACGTCTTTAAACTAAACGATCAGAGATCTTCACAGATTACCAAGATAAGTATTTGCACACACATCTTGCATGTTCCTATACTAAAATCTTGAAATGAGTTGAATAACAATGCTGAACTCCCCCCAAAAAGTTAACTAAAACACTTCCAAAACTTCAGATATTTAGAGAGAGATTACCTTATCAATCAAATCTTTTTGTGAGCGATCACGCAGAGAATCCTTGAGGCTATGAAGATCATTCAACAAACCTTTAAGCTCCGCCTCCATTGTCCAGAATAACTCCCAAGTCCACACTTTTCCTCCGCTGAGTTATACAACTTCAATGAACTGAATCGTCTAACTCGAAATTGGGGCAGTTCTTTATCGAATTGGGATCAAAAATTGAAATTGGAGGGCTTTTCCCCAAATAAAATTGGCAAGATTTTTGTATGGATTCGGCGGTTAGAAGTTAAAACAGTGAACCGGATCGGTTAATTACGTGTTCTTACCATGAAAAGGCCAATTAAAAATCGCCACGTCAACGAACTTCGTCTGCCTTTGCTAAAAGCTAATATACTGTATTAAATTCGGATCTGACATCTGACAAAAGCCCAAATAACTAGTTGGGCCTTGAATATAAATCGTTTTTATTTTTGTTTTGCGGGTCAGCCCATGAATCAACTGTTGGGCCGGATTCAATTTTTTCAATATTATTATTGCATTTCTACGAATCCAATTGGAAACTTCGAAGGGGTAATTTCCATTGGAACCGAGCTCCCTCATTCTCTGCAGCTAAGAGCCGCCGCCGCCGCCGCCGCATCGGCGCTGCTCCTCCGCCTTCAATGCAATCGGTTAGTGTTACGATTTGTCTACTATCCTATCATACTACAAATCTTGGTTACAGTTCTTTTTAAGCGTGTGTGATCGATTTTTCTCAGGTTTTAGTACCGGCTCAAGGGTCGTATTTTCTTCTCCGGATTATGAATGGAAGCTTCCAGACTCTGGAATCGCTGAAGGATCAGATTTCGATTTATTTTTCGCGGTTTCTTCGTTTTAGTTCTAGTTTAGACCTAATCGAATCCAGGTAGGAGCATTTTGGTGATTCTTTATCGCTAACCATTTACGTTGTAAATACTTGAATGTTGATATTGTTTATGCTGGATTAGGAGCATAAGTAGAGATCTGACCGCGGAGAAGGAGTTCTTTAATGGCGAAGGCGAGGAACCGAGGGGCGCAGTTTTCAACGCATTGGATGCAATGTTAAAGGATAGTTTAGATCGGTTGACGTCTATGAGGTTCGTTTTGTTGCAGTTCAATCGTTTCGCTAAATTATTTGGATTCTTTTTACCAATTTTAGTTATTAAGATAAGACGAGCGTGGCATTTGTGTTACTGCCTTCGAAATTATGTGGTGGTAATGCGGGAATAGGTGATGGCTCTGATCGTTGTTGATTGCTTCTGGTGTTGAATCGTACTGCAGGAAAAGCTTAAGTTGGGGTAATACAAGTAATTCTAGCGTTACCTATGAAACCTTGTATTGGAATGACGAATGTATGATAAGAGCTTTGTGTTTGGAGGGCAAATTGGGAACTGCATTGTGGCTTTGGAAGACAGCTGTTCAACAACTTAGAATTCCTGATGTTATCACTCACAATTACCTTCTAAATACCCTTTGCAAGAGAGGTGACCTGGAGAGAGCGGAGTGGCTTGTTAATGAGATGTTGAAGCACGGTCCTCACCCTAGTTGTGCCACCTACAACACTATGATGAATGGTTATTGCGTCGTGAATAAAGTGGATAAAGCTCTAGATGTTTTCTCTATAATGGCTCGCCATGGGATAGTGCCAAATAGGGTCTCATATAATATTCTAATGCACGCCCTTTACCAGAAGGGCTTAGCAGAGAATGCAAGAAAGCTTTTTGTGAAAATATTGGCTGATTATAAAGATGGGGAAAAGTCAAATTTAATCAGCTCAACCATACACATGGATGGTAATATCAAGAGTGGGAACATGGGTGAAGCTCTCACTTGTTGGAATGACCTCTTAGGAAGGGCTATAGGTGTTGATGTTGTTGCATATAATGTTATTATTCATGGGTACTGTTTGAGAGGGGACTTGAGCCTTGTGTATAAGTCTTTGTGCAACATGTTTAAAAGCGGTCATGTTCCTGACATTTTTACATACAATACTCTAATCAGCGAGTTATGTAAGTCAGGCAGGATCGATGAGGCTTGTTATATTTTTGGTGTTATGTCAAGGATGGGTGTTCCTCCTGACCACATCACTTACAAAATGGTTATCCAAGGTTTATCTATTAATGGAGATGTACATAAAGTAAACTATTTTATTTCGCACATGCTAGAGAACTCATTTACACCCAAGCCTCTGATTTGGAATGTCATGATTGATGCCTATGGCAAATGTGGATACACGCAAGAGGCAATGCTCATGAAAAACAAAATGATTGAATTTGGTGGACTGCCCAATGTTTATACATACAATGCTCTTATTCACTCGCAAATAAGAAATGGAAATATTGATGAGGCTCATTATCTGAAGACTGAGTTGCTCTTAAATGGCCTTTTCCCTGATGTAGTGACCTACAATTTGTTGATTGGTGCTGCTTGTGATCTGGGTGACATTAGTTATGCTCTCCAGCTGCACAATGAAATGGTGAGGAGTGGATGTGAACCAGATATAATAACTTACACAGAATTGCTTAAATACTATTGCATAAGAAGCAAAATGGAGGAGGCTGAAGAGATCTTTTTCAGGATATTAACAAATTTGCGGATTGATCATGTGCCATTTGTAATACTCATGAAGAAATACTTTAAGATGGGGGAGCTAGATAAAGTTTTTGGCCTCTATTGCATATGGTTAAGAAAGGGAAGAACTCTATAATTGAAAATCACATGGCAAAATGAACTATGCCATCCTTTTTCTATGAAAGCTTTTTGCAAAATGGTGTGGCTGGGATGTGCTCCTAGTCTTGGAGGTATTAATCTTCATTATTGTTTTGTGTTATTTTTGTTAGCTTGTATTTTCGCTCTTCTTATGTCTCCTCTGCTTTATTTTTCTCTTGTAAAGATTGATGGAAGGTTTCATTTCACAGACTTATGAACAAATATCTGCACGCTAAATAAATAGATTTTGAAATGCTTTGTATTTTTATAGCCTTTATGCATGTACGTTATTGTTTTTCACTAAGTGTAACATAAACTTATGCTATTTTTGATAAAATTTCAGGGCCAGTGGAATCTCTGTCTGAGGGTCAAACAATTTCAAGAAGCACGAACAAGTTGGGAATGGGAGTTTCTGAAAAGGCCTTGTTCCACAGAGTTCCTTCAGATCAGCCGGACTTGTGAAAAATCGACATGAGCGAATGATATGCACAGATGTTTGTGATTCAGTGATGGAAGCATTACCTTACTGTGTACATTTCTTTCGAGGGGCTCAACTGGACAACTGTTTGTCAAATTAGTTGATGAGGTTCAACATGTTTTCTTAGCAATTAGCAATATCTGCTTTTAAGCTATTCCTTGCTAATTATAGTTCGGACTACGATTTCTATCCCACACACAAGGCTCGTGGATTGGCCTCGGTAAGTTTTCCACCTTGCCCCTTGTCCTTACCTGTTTTAATCAAAATGCATTTTTTACATCTTGGTTTAGCGTTGTTTCTTTCTGCCCCATTCGCAGGGTGGGCATTCAGCAAAGTTAAGAGTGATCAAGAGAAAGGGAATGTTGATAATAGATCACTTCATCAAGAAGCCTAACTTTGTTTGCTTATGCCTGGACAGCTTCTGGGGCATATATCAGATTTGTTGAAGCTGATGAACTCCGGAAATCAGATTTGGGACCGTGATCTTGAAAAGGCGACATTAATAAGACAGACGATTGAGCTGCTTCCTAAAGGGAGATAAACTTACAGGGACAATGAGGTGGAGACTCGTACCAGAGTGTCTTCATACAGAATTAGGAATAGTCTGTCGACATATTGAGTTTGGACGTTTGAGTTGCTCATGAAAATAGAAACGCCATTCCATCTCTTCCCACATTGGGATATATAGTATAGATGCTAGTTTCATGTATCTCTGAGGTTTTTATATCTAGTTTTTAGGGTTAGCAATTCAATTGATTTTAGTATTTGTAGCATGCGTGTGGCTCATAGTGTAAGCATACTAATTGTGATTTCTCCAGGCAATATTGCTCTAGTATTATTATATTTATTATTTGTTTAGATCAAAATCATGACAAAAAGTAGGGTACAACCGTACAAATGTTGAGGAGATTGAGTCGAGATTTGGGTAAACTCTACTAGTATTGTTGTATACGTTTTGCTATTTTCTCCCAATTTCTAGATCTTTCTCATCTACAACTAACAACTGATTGGAATTAAATAGTGTGTAATTCGATGAGTCGAGTGGATGGTTAGTGGTTGCTCCTAATTAAAATAATGGTAAGAAATTCGAGGGTCAATATTCACTTTAACCCCTATCTTCTAAAAAAGTAAGCTTTTTTGTCTGGCTAAGACTCCGCCATATGGCCTC
Source organism: Plectranthus barbatus (assembly GCA_026898455.1). NCBI lineage: Eukaryota > Viridiplantae > Streptophyta > Magnoliopsida > Lamiales > Lamiaceae > Plectranthus > Plectranthus barbatus. The sequence goes on along the minus strand of JAPKLW010000053.1, from coordinate 30,267 downwards.
TTCTCATTGGCTATTCACAAGATCTCACATACACGCACTGCTTTTGCTTGCTTTCTACTACTGTCTTAAAACCAATAATGTTGCAAAAATACGATCATTTATGCTCTCTCTAGAATTACTCATCATCAAGCCAAGCCCTAGACAGAGAAGGAATCAAGAAGACATCATGGGTGTCGACGGCTGGAGCTTAACAGCGAAGCCCTGCGATTCATGCAAAACGGCGGCGGCCACCGTCTTCTGTCGCGCCGACTCCTTTTTCCTCTGCATAACCTGCGATGCCAAAGTCCACGCTCCCAACAAGCTCTCCTCCCGCCACGCCCGCGTCTGGGTGTGCGAGGTCTGCGAGCAGGCGCCTGCCACCGTCACCTGCAAGGCCGACGCCGCCGCCCTCTGCTCCGCCTGCGACGTCGACGTACACTCCGCCAACCCCCTCGCCCGCCGCCATGAGCGCCTCTCCATCGAGCCCTTCTACGACTCCGTCTCCGCCGCCAAAACCTCCCGCTTCTCCCCTCCCAGTGAGGTCTCCGAAGAGGAAGCGGAGGCGGCATCGTGGCTCCTGTCCGACCCGAACAACAAGCTCAACGAGGAACCGGCTTCGCCCGAGTACAAATCCTCGGCATACTTGTTTAGTGATATGGATCCGGAGCCGGACCCGTATCTGGATCTGGGTTTGCTATCGAGGGAGCAGAAGGCAGCTGGTAGTGAGCAGAAACAGTACTCCTCCGATGGAGTCGTCCCGGTCCAGACCGATAATGAATACGGGCAGGGTCAGTGCCCGGGTCCGGTTGTCGACGGGTTTCCGGCTTACGATGTTGATAACCCGGGTTCCAAGCCTTTCATGTACGACTTCACCTCATCATCACAACCCTTGAGCCAAAGTGTATGTTCTCCAAATCTCCTCCATTTAATATTCATTTCAAAATCAACAATTAAAGTAAAAGTCAGATAAAAATGAAAAATACTAGCTATTATAAATCGAATTGAATGCAATTAAATGCTCGTGACAACTTTTCTTAGATCTAGTTTCTTCCCTAAAAGTTTCCCCAAATCTGAAGCTCATGTGCTTTCATTTCAATGCTAGTAGAATCTCAATCAATGATATATCCATTTTTCCATCAAATAAAATGTTGATATGTGTATGCATCTGACAGGTATCATGTTCGTCGTTGGAAGTAGGGGTAGTGCCGGAGATGGCGGAAGGTGTCCCTGTGCGAGTGTGCGGGATGGAGAGAGAGGCTAGGGTGCTGAGGTACAGGGAGAAGAGGAAGAACAGAAGGTTCGAGAAGACCATACGGTACGCCTCAAGGAAGGCGTACGCAGAGACGAGGCCGAGGATCAAAGGGAGGTTTGCTCGGCGATCAAGTTGAGCCAACCACCACCGCCGCCAACTACTTCAGCTGCTGGTGTGTTGCGTTGTACTCTAGTCTGTACATAATATGACTCCTTTTCCTGTGTTGTGTGATGTGATCAAAATTTTGCAATTTATTAGGCATTAATTAAGAGCTCCAGTGTCTTAATTTGGGGCCTACACATCACCACTCTACCTACTTTGCCTTCAAACTTTTGTTGCTAATCTTACAGAATTTTATTACTACCTCTCTTCCTATTATTATTTAGGTATTTTAATTATATGGTTTAATATTTTTATTTAATATTAAAAAATAAAAAATTTTAAAAAATAATATTATAAAATGGATAGATCATTTAACATTTTAAACAAGGATAATTTATAAAGTATGTTTAAATATATTGATTTTATCAAAAAATATATATATAAATGCGCAAGATTAAACTAGACCACATAATTAAATTTTTTTGTGTATTACGAGGATTGAAATATAAATTCTGAATTCATATTGTAAAAATCCTAAAAAAGCCTCAATTTAGAATTCCAAAATATTATAAAATTATCAATATTATGTCTTGGATCAAAAATCTCAAATTTTCAAGTTCTAAATGAAGTTCTGAATCCACAATAATTTTTTAGGACCTGGAGTTATATCTCTTTTAGTTTTTTATAAATTATATATTATCTTCGAGAAAGGATATATGTCAAAGGGCAAACCAAAAAAAATACTATTATCTTTTTGTGGGCATTTATCTTTGCAAATATTCTCATTCCTTTGGAATTATTTTCATCCGTCGACACAAGAATATGCAAGTGCAAGTGCCTAAAAGCTTTTACATTGATGAATTCATTGTGAAATGTGAAGGGTCCTAATCCAAGAATCAAACTTACAAAAAAAAAAGACAACTAATTATTTGGTAAGGAATAGGTGAATATGATTCCATCATTCTAAGATGCATGATCTAATTTAATAACACCATCAATCAATCTTCATGGTTACACATCAATTCAAATTGACAGAAAATCTTGCTATTCATCTTCTGTATACTTATAAAAGTTGCCACATCCATTTCCATCTACAACTTTGTAATTCAGAATATTACAACCCTCGCGCAATTAAAAACTACAATTCTTAAATAAAAAGTCGATATTAAAAAAATACTCAATCCGTCTTAGGAGAATAGATCATCTTACTAAATTAGGCGTCCCAACTAAATTGTTCACTTTCTAAAAATTATAATTTTTTCATACTCAAAAATAAAATATTAATTCTATTAACTCATTCTATACTCACAACATTTAATTCCTGTGCCGAAAAGACAACAGATAATTGACACGGGAGGGAGAGAGTATAAGATATTTTTTTTTGTTTTACAATTTGCGGGAATTGAAGCATAACTTGCTTTTGGTCCACCCCAAAAGTATCATTCCCTTTTTAAAACTACATTAATGAATTAAAAAAATTGCCTTGTATATAAACTACAATTAAAAAAGATCCCTAACTAATTTCAATATTACAAATAAAAACTAAGGTATATATGAATAGCAAGGAATCAACTCAAGTTGTAGTATGACATGTCTTTGAGATGTACTCCTTTTGTTCCGTGTTAATTGATACATTTCTTTTCAACACAATAAATTAAGGATGTGAGTGTAAGTGAAATTAATATTTTATTGTTGAGTATAAAAAAATTATTATATTTAAAAGTGTAACAATTTGAATGAGACACCCAAATTAATAAGTGTAGCAATAAGGGTAGGAAGAAAAGAGTAAAATACACTATGCCAGAGTATGTCCTTTTAAACAGAAAAATCATAATTATGCCACTTTTTGAAATTCTGAAATGATATCCTCCTTTATTTTTCCACCATCTATTTGATTCAACAAGAACAAATACTTGACTCGAAAAGAAAAGAAAAAAAGTTATATAATAATTATATTATATAGAGAATGAATACATGCACTATTCATGCATGTTTATTCAAAAGTATAAATAAATTCATTAAGTTTATTTGCAATAAATACTGCTAAATCACAAATAAGTTATACTCCCTCCGTCCCACTTGAATTGTCACACTTACCAAACTGGGCGTCCCAACCAAATTGTCATATTTCAAAAAATAGTAATTTTATCACACTCAGCAATAAAATATTAATCTCACTAACTCATCCTACACTCATAGCTCTTAATTTCCGTGCCGAAAATAAAGGCGACAATTATAATGGAACGGAGGGAGTACATAAGAAAGCACCAATGTACAAGTACATTTATTACTCCCTCCGTCCCACTTGAATTGTCAATTGGGCGTCCCAACCAAATTGTCACATTTCAAAAAATAACAACTTTTTCACACTTAACAATAAAATATTAATTCATTAACTCATTCTACACTCACAACTCTTAATTTTCGTGCCGAAAAGAAACATGTCAATCATAATAGGACAGAGGGAGTATTATTTTCTAAATTTTTTTATTTTTTATTTTTTAAATACGAATACATGTATTAAACTCACACACCAAAATGTCCCCGGGGAAGCTCGAACCTGTTACCTTTTGATCCAGACAATGTATTTTAATCACTATACCCGAGCGAAGGGGACTATTTTCTAATTTTTTATTTACTAGCCATGTTATTCTATCTTAACACTCACACTATAGTGACATGTTGATGCACTTATGGCTAATTCAACAACAAATTATAGATATTAAAGAATAATTAGAATTGATGTAACGCCCCCATCTGACCTTCCCAATATGAGGCCACGTTACATTG
>JAPKLW010000053.1:4056-16144 GCA_026898455.1 Plectranthus barbatus | reverse complement strand
GGGATGGAGCTCATGCTTCCATTTCCAAACAATTCGAGACCCGTCCCTAACAGGACCGGTCCGTCCCAAACGGGACGGGTCGTCTTCTCCGACGCCTCCGCCGGTTTCTAGCCTGAAACTCGTATTTTCTTGCATTTACCTCAGCCGATTACACATGCAAACACATTAATCGACTCCCTAAACATCCTAGAACTCGAATATGAGCATAAACACGAAGAAAAACGAGGTAAACTGGAGGTTGAAAACAGCTCACCGGAAAACTCTTTCTTCACAACGGCGGCGATTTCCGGCGAGATCTACTATGTTTCTTGATGTCCGTAGGTTCCCTTCATGATGAGGAACACTAATCTAGCATCAAATCAACGATTCACGGCCGAAAAATCAAGATTCATCAATTAAATCTCAAAATCAAATTACTAAACCCACCTCAACTTCTCTCTTCAATATCTCACTCATTTCTCGTCCTCTCGGAGCCCACGAGTACTTGAATCGAAGCTCGGACGAAGAACTTTGCAATGGTGGTGGTGGTTCGCCGAGTGGCTGCCGGAATCTGGCCTGAAAAACAGTCTGACGGAAAAGGATTCTAAGGAGAAGGTGGCTGCTGCTTTCTCTCTCTATAATTTATAATACAAGGTATGGAATTATGATATAATTCCCAAATATAATTATATAATCCTCATTTCCTATATTATATGTATATAATAAAATATATATATATATATATATAAATTCTTATATCTAAATATACTCCATCAATTTTACACTTATTTTCCCAACACAACACTTCTAAATATACATGCATAAACATCCTCAACCCAATCTCCAATACATAATATTTCCATTATATTCTTGATAATTTCTCAAAATATGAGTGCAAATCTCAATTTAAATCCTCCAAATCCAAATAAATAACTTTAATTATCTCTCATTCGAGATTTATTCCTTTATTAAATCCAAATAATTTGGATAAGATCGAATTTATACTCGGGGTATTACAATTAATCCTATCAACAATATTATATTATCGTTTTTGCATATGAACACATATCCATACCACAATGGGTGTTTTGAATTTTCTTTTTTTGTTTCTCCTATATTCTATTGTCATAAAAAATATAATAAAATGTTGTTGACAATCTGTAGTTTCACTTCCGAGTATAAATTAAATACCAAGGGCGCCATATTAAATATTGTGAAAAATATTTATTTAAATGTAAGAATCTAATTATTATTGAGTTTCTTAAAAAATGCGAAAGTTAAAATTATAAGAACTTGCTAAACTCAAAACAAGTAATATCGTACTAATGTAACAATTTCAATTATAATTCATAACAGGTGACCGGTTTGTGCGAATCAAACCCACAACTACCCATATCCCTACAAATGTACTACCTCCGTCCCATTTTAATTGGCCATTTTCTTTTCGGCACGGAAATTAAGAGTTGTGAGTGTAGAATGAGTTAGTGGAATGAATATTTTATTGTTGTGTGTGTAAAAGTTGCCATTTTTGGAAAGGGGCCAATTTAATTGGGACGCCAAATTCGGTAAGTGGGCCTATTCTAGCGGGACGGAGGGAGTATTAGTTTATTTTTTATTTATATTAGCCTAATTTCATAAGTGCTAGTTTAATTACTTTGACTATGAATATACTTAGCAAACGCTGTAGTAAAAAAAAAATAAAAAAATCATATTATATATTTATATTTAAAGATATATGGGAGAATAAATGTGGAGCCGAGAAGTCAATAGCCCAATAGCGATAGCGAGTGGGGATAATGGCTGATGCCCATTATATTAACTTCATCTCTTTTCCAAAGCCTCCACCAATAAATACTGCCACCCACATTTTCTATGCTCAATAATTAGTGCGACGTAGAAATTAAGCGGGAAAAGGGAAGGATGCAGATCTTCGTCAAGACCCTAACCGGGAAAACAATCACGCTCGAGGTTGAGAGCAGTGACACCATCGACAATGTCAAGGCCAAGATTCAGGTCTCCTTTCGCACATCTGCTTTTTTTGGGGGGATTTTGAGGGACGAGTTGATTTTTTTAAAAAAAATGGGTTTAAGGTTTATAATTCTTGATTTCATTGTTTTGGGTGGATAATTGCGGGTTTTTAGATTGTTGTATTATGGATTGTGTCTGTTCATATGCGGAATTGATGGAAATAGGGTTTTAAGATTTGATTGGGTTTTGTTAGGGTTTTTGATTTGTTGCTACTTCGTCGTCATGCCTGAAGCAATCTCGAGATTTTGTTATATGGTTGTGGTGATTAAGAATCAGGGTGGGGTTTTAATTGTTTAGTGCTCTAAGCTGCCTCAGAGTTCTTGACTTGTTGCATGGAGTTCATTTCAGCATGGGTGAGACCGCTGGCTTTGGTTGATAGTGTTGTCAGTTGTGACTGCGTAGGGGTGTGTTTGGACCTCAGAGTTTGGATCGAGGAGAATACGTGCAATGCAATATCCTTACAATAAACTATGTGATGTATTTGTGAAATTACTCTTGCAAATTGGAAAATTTTATGTTTGGATGTAGTTATTTGCAAATTTTACCTACTGATGAATTGAAACCTGACTTGAGTTTTCTTTTCTCAAGCTTTTAAACTAATGGGAAATGCTGCTTGCAGGATAAAGAAGGTATTCCTCCTGACCAGCAGAGGCTCATATTTGCTGGTAAACAACTGGAAGATGGTAGGACTTTGGCAGACTATAATATCCAAAAAGAGTCGACTCTTCACCTTGTGTTGAGGCTTAGGGGAGGAACAATGATCAAGGTCAAAACCCTTACCGGAAAAGAAATTGAGATTGATATTGAACCAACTGACACCATTGACAGGATTAAGGAACGGGTTGAGGAGAAAGAAGGTATTCCTCCAGTGCAGCAAAGGTTTGTCCTGCATGCTTTTTAAAACTATTTCTTATGTTTTGCTCACTTACTTTGGAATACCTCTAGTTTGGTGTAATTCCTGCTTCCACCAGGTGGGCTTGATGCTATGGGATGTTTTTTCAACTCAATCTCTAGTCTGTTTTCTTAGCTGGCTGTCTTGTTGAAAAGTGTTTCAGAAGATGTCAAAACTATAGTAGGAAATTACTAATCCTATGCCAAAATCTCAGCATTTCCAAATCTTTTTTAAATTTGAGTTGGGAAATTAGCAACTCTTGTAGTTTTCAGAGAATTTTCCATATTTTCCTGTTGTGACTGGAGTGATTTACTTCTTTATTATCTCTCCTGACCTCTAGCTCCTTCTCTTTGTGTTGATAATGAGAAAAAGATTTAGAGTCATGTTGGTATCGTCTTCACTAATGTTGCCTCCAAACTCATTTGGATTCTTGCTTACTCCAACAATCACAGCCACCACTTCAATAATGTTCAGTGTGTTAAACTAGGTGGTAGATATTGCAAATTGGAAACTTTCTAAGACCTTGCAGTAAACCGAAATTCGTTTTGCAGGCTGATTTATGCTGGCAAACAGCTCGGAGATGACAAAACTGCTAAAGACTACAACATTGAGGGCGGATCTGTTCTTCACCTAGTTCTTGCTCTGAGGGGCGGTAGCCTCTAGACAACTGCATGTATTGAGAGAAATTTGCAGAGAACTTGTTAAATTTTCTCGCACCGACCACAAAACAGCAATTTGTCCCAAAAACCAGCATGAAATCAACATTTACCCAACCTTCTCTCTTTCTGTTTCTTGTTGTTCCCCGTTTTTTTTTTTTTCCGGAATATTTGAAATATCCTGATCATTTGCGTACTGGTTCTGGGATTGCCCTGATAATTTACTGCGGGCACAACTTAATTCTTGACCGTATTTCTTAATTGTGTTTGTTATGTGCTTGCATATAACAACAAAGGTGATGCCTTTTAGATTACCTAAAATGCCTTTTCAATTTCATTTTTTAATACCTAAATCACTATGGGTATGGGTTTGATAGTAGAGGGAATGGGTATGAGTTTGATTTTTGGGAATCATTCCCAATTCTGATGTTTGGTTTACTAGATGAGTTTTGGAATCAATTTTCAATTCTGATGATTTATTTTTTAAGTTTATTGGTTTATAATATAATTAAATTGTTATACAAATAATAATTAATTTAACAATAAAAATAACAACATAAAATCATATTAAAACAAATAAATAATCTATTTATCTTATTATTTGTTTTATAAAATATAAAATTAAGATAAAAAATAAATGATTGATTTTATAATAATAATAATATTAATATAATAATATATTAAAAAGAATAATATATAATTATAATAACATATAATACTATAAATAATATAATTATGAAAAATATTAAAAAAAGAAAAAGTAAATAAATCAGAAAATAATTATAAATAAAATGAAATAAAAATAAGAAATAAATGATTAATTTAATAATAAAAAATTAAGAAAATATAATCATATTAAAATAAATAAACAATATATTTATATTCTTATTTATTTTATAAAAATATAAAATTAAGATAAAAATAAATAATTAATATAATAATAATATTATTATATTAATATATTAAAAAGAATAATATATAATATTATAAAATAATATAATTATCAAAATATTTTAGATTAATATTATAAAAATAAATAAATAAGAAAATAATTATGAAATAATATGAAATAAATAATTTTGGTAATAATATATGGGAATGAAAATGAAAACCCACCATTTTGTAGAGTTTTGGTGATTCCAAGTATTTGGGAATCATTCCCATATTTTCATTCCCATACCCTTTAACCAAACAGTGGGTTTCGGAATCATTCAATTCCCTCATTCCGAAACCCACCAACCAAACGCCCCCTTAGATTTCATTGTGAACAATAGAATTAGTGATTAATTTATTTTTATTTTGAAATTGAGTACACAGTTTAAATGAGGAGTGATGTTATTTTTTTGCCCTTAAATCTATGATCAATATGATCACCATCAAAATATTTTAATGACTGCGTCCGGAGGCTAGGGACTTTCAATGAATGTGTTGGAACTAGAAATATATTTATATGAGCTGTGAGATATTTGAGTGCATTCGGATAGGAATACGATCCGAAATGAAAGCTTAGTTTTAAAATGCGAGATGCGAGGTGTTGCGATGAGACCTCAGAACCCGATGCGATGATGCGGGATGCGATTGCGAGCGCATCAAGGATAAAATGCGACGGTTAATAAAAACCTATATAAATAATATTTACATTATATTTATTATTCAAATTTACAATTTCAAGAGTAGATATATCAAGTAAAAATCATATATATAGAGTCAATAAACAAATAATCCACAAAATGATAGCAAACACAATACATTCAAAAACTCATGTCAACATTATTCTGTAAATAAGATATTTTTAGAAAAGATATTTTAATATTATTGGTTATTTTCAAATAAAAGATTTTAATATTTATTATGAAAGATTCTGTAAACTATATCATTGGTTATGTAAAAAATATATCATTAATATTAATTTATTTTAAATAAAGTTATTTAAATCATTAACATAAAAACTAGTATAAATTAGTAATGCATTCAGAATAAAAATATTAAAATCATGAACTTAAAAATCTAATCCGGGGTTGATATTTATTTATGAAAAACATAGTGAAATTATACTATTGATTGGTTATTTTGAATAAATTTATATGGAATGTGTTACTATCTCATAAATATAATAAAAATACTATAAAGTAGTAATTTATTTAGAATAAAGTTATTAAACCATATACATGGATTTTTTTAAAGGATGCGTTATTATTATAAAATTCATATAAATTATATAAATTGGTAATTCTTCCTCCGTTTCTTGCCTTTCAACCACGATGCGCTCGCATCCATCGCATCACGCATCAGTTCGCATCAGTTCGTAGCGGCCGCATCAGCACCGCATCCCGGCACCTGCACGCATCACACATCCCGATGCAAAATTCCATATGCGATGCGCGCATCACTCTTGATGCACGCATTTTAAAATTAAGAATGAAAGCATTTCAATGTGAAAAATTTACTATATACAAATAAGTATTTAATATGCTATTGTCTTATTATTTTATGCAAAAATACGGTCTTGCACAAATTTTGTCATACTATAATACTTCCTCCGTCCCATTGTATTATACACGTATTCCTTTTTGGTCCGTCCCGTTTATTAGACACATTTCCTTATTTGGCAAAAAATTAACAAAATATAATCAAAATTAACTAATGATTATTAACAAAATATAATCTTAATCACTCCGCCTACATTTCTTGACTTTTTTAAGGTTGTAATTAGTGATTATTTTATTAATATTTTTTGAATTAATCTTTCTTTAAACATTTATTTACTATTTGTCTTGGTTCATGTGCCACTCCATCCGTGTCTAATAATATGGGACGGTGGGAGTAGTTTATACTAAACTTTAGAGGATCTTTAACTATTATGTTTTTAATTTAATCTACATCAATGTAGAGTTTATTTTTTACTTTTAATTGAGATTTTGAAAGATGGAATCTGGAAGAAGAAATATGATTGAAAAACCACCGGTTTAGTCATAGATCTTCAATTTGAGTTAACGGGCGGGCGTAACAGTCAATACACCGTATCCCACTAGTTTTACTATTGGTAATAACTAAACTGCTAAAGAGGGAAAATTGAATCTCACACAGAGGGTTTATTAAGTCTGCGAATCAATGGCGAAATCGCAGCAAACACCGATTCTCCCATGGTTTGTCGATCTCTTGCCGCTCATGGTCGTTCTTCTTATAGTTGCTCACGTCCTCGCTCTGGTCAGACTTTCTATATCGTGAGATCGAAACAGATTTGTGTTTGTTAATTTCATGTTAATTTGTAATGCCCTTGTGTGTGTGTTCGAGCAGGCTTATTGGATTTACAGACTAGCAACTGACAAGCAACCTCTAAGATCTAAGAGGAAGTTGTAAAATAACTTCAATTTACGGAAATGTTAATGAGGTTAGTAAAACTTGATGAATTGTGTTTTTTTCTGGCATTTGATCACTTCGTTAATGCTAGTGTTTATATAAGTTTCTTAGGTTTTCTAGTGATTGTGCTTCGTCTTTCTGTATGCGATGATTTAGTGCTCGCTTTAAACTGAATTTGGATATTCGTGCTTAGGTTTTTCCGCGAACTTCTTGCGTAGTTTATAGTCGGTTGGTTGATTGTTACTGTTAGAGGTTTTATGTTTTCTTTAAGCCTTTTATTTTTGGGGGTACTGTGGTTGTCGGTCGAGAAGCATGAAAGACAGGCAGTAAATTGAACGATGAGTTTGTTCTTCTAAGTGTAAGGGTTATATGATATTGATGATAGCAAATGCATAACTATTTTTTTATGATTGATATCATAGAATGTATCACACTTAACACCATTCTCCTAGAAGTAGATGAGGGAACAGTGAGAACGTTTGAAGATAGTTTTACTGATTTCATTGTATTGAATTATGATTACATTTCCCTGTCTCAGGAAAAACCTTTGGCGATGTTTCTTTTTTTTTGTACTGAGCTCCCATGCAAATTCACTTGGAGTAGACTGCAGGTTCTTGTACAACACCTTAAATGCGATCAGTTTTTTGTCTCTTCATTTTGCGGGGAATATATGTTGATTGATGTAAAGAACAATTATGGTTGGTGGATTCTCATGGATGTAACAATTCTGTATGTGTTCCTCTGTATATGCAAGTCAATCTTAAATCATTTTTTGAACATGTATGTTGTCATGTGGAATTTCAGTTTGCATGTTTGCCGAATTTTTAACTGACATTTCTTACTTGCTTCCTTATTAACCAGGTTTTTCCATCATTAAACTTGCATTGAACATCACCTCATTTCATACTGCCTTGTTTTATTCTACCTATTGGCTTTGTCACGCGTAAACTTAAACATATTTTACATGTATCAAGTCTCTGAAAATTGTAACTCATTGTGTCATCGTACCTTTTCTTTTGCGAGCAAGTATTTGATTGTTTGTCCAGTCACTGGTGACATCTGGCTTGCACCAATTTTGATGTTGAGATATAGTTAGCGTTTGATTATGTTAGGCTGGCTGTGGCTTTATTTTCTATTTCCTTGCAGTCTGATACCTGACTAACCATGGTGGACAGGGATTATCTTTTTTGGCTAATCTTACCTTGTTTGCAGTTAAATTGCATGAGTTGAAGATTACCAATTTCATTACGGAGTTGCAATGTTTCATCATATATAAGTATTGAAACTTCTGTTACTGACCCTTAAATGGTGTCCTGGAATTGTTGAGCTATCAACTTTTGGTTAGGCCCCAATGTGCTTATGATTTTCTTCTGGTTTGATGATATGTGAACTGACCTAGATGTGTGTGAGTGTGTGTGTGTGTGTGTGTGTGAGAGAGAGAGAGAGAGAGAGAGAGAGAGAGAGAGAGAGCATACTAGTATATAGATTTAGTTGCTTCTAGTTCTAGTGCACTTACAGGCTTACAGCAGTAGACGACATCTGAGTAAGATAATTGGGAATGTATTGAAAAGTTCTAAGTTTTTTTTAGGCATCGGAATTTGGTGTTAACCCAAGTTATTTGAAGAAGGTAGATGGTTTAGGTACTTGCTCATCTTCTAAGGTAGTTAAATTTCTATGGTAAGCAAAATGGGGACCTCAGAAGACTTGTACTAGTACTGCACTTGCAGCTGTAAGTGTAACTAATGTAAGATATGGAGTTTATGGAATTGATTTTGCCTAATAGCTTGAGCTCCCTTTCTATTTATAGCTATGTATTTTCTGCCAATTGAAGTTGGGGTATTTTAAATTATTGGATATGAGGCGTGCCTTTTGGCAAATAAATTAGTGATTTTCTATGAAAATATCGAGCAAAGTGGTGGTAGATTTTAATATGGGAAAACTATGAAAAATACTCTATTGTTTCTCATTCCTTAAATAGTATTCTAATGTTTCATTTTGTTAATTAAAAATACCCTTAATTATAGAAAATACCCTAATATTTTCTTTATCATTGAATTATACCCTAATATTTAGGGATGTCAATCGGGCTAACTCGTCGGGTTTTGGGTCAGCTCTATCTGGCTGCGGGTTAATCGGTCCGGGTCAAATCGGGCTGAAATTCTTTTGGGCTAGCTCGTCGGGCCATGAATTTATTAATTATTTTTTAATTTTTAATATCTTTTCACTCTTTTAATATTTTAAATAATAAAAAATAAATAAAATATTACTTTTCTCTTATAAAAAATACAAAACACATCACAAATTCTTATGTAATGATTAATTTAACTATTAAAAATATGGAGTATTACTTTTAATTTTTTCAATATTTAAATATATTTTAAATTCGTAAGTAAATAAATTTAACTATGTATTGAATACTATTTGAATTAAGTACAATTATATAACTTAAAATTTAATTAATATATATGATCTTAAATATCAAAAGTAGATTTTAGTACTATAATTATGATAGATATATTAATAAAAAAAGTAATCGGGTTAATCGGGCCAAGCCATAGGGTTTCGGGCTTCGGGTTATTCAGTCTAAGGCTATTCGGGCTAATTTTTTTTCGGCTAAAATATTTTAACCCTAACCCGTATTTTAGCTCGAGTTAATCGGGTCAACCCGCGAGTTTCGGGCTAAATTGACATCCCTAGTAATATTTGATTTGATGTTAAAATTTTTATGAATATAATGTGTGACATTTCCATTTCTTTGGTATATATGTGACATATATTGTACTTCCTCCGTCTCAGGACACTCGCAACGTATTCCTTTTTAGTCCGTCCCGGGACACTTGCAATGTTTCCCTTTTTGGAAAGTTTTAATTAATTAATTAACCACTAATCCTACTCCACTATCTCTCCTAATCACCTTTTCTTAATCTCCGCGCACAGTCAAACGTCTCAAGAGACCTGAGACGGAGGGAGTACTAAAATTTTAACACCGTTAGCGACGTAGGGTATTTTTAATTGATAGAAGCAAACACTAAGGTATAATTCAATGATATGAGAAACTTTAGGATATATTTCATAGTAAAGGTATTTTTAGTGGGCAAAATGAAACTTTAGGGTATAATTCAAGGAAAAGCAAATATTAGGGTATTTTTCATAGGTGACCAATACTATAAGGTATTTTTCATAGTTTTCCATTTTAATATACACTTATTTGGCAAGTAGGTAAAATCTTTTTTAATTTATATATTTATTTATTAAAATTACTATTTTGGTTTGCAACGTTAGATTTCATAATCGATTCGAAAGCATCGAAATGAAGTTTTCTTTTTTTTTTTCATTCAAATTATTATTAAAAAAATATACGAAATGAGAGGGACTTCGAAATGAAAAACGTCAAGAATATTAGAGATTGATTTTATAAAATAAAAATAATGTTACAACATTTGAAAATTTGAGAGATTTAATGATGATTAAGAAAAAATGTAGACTTGAAATCAATAGCCGTCATACTTTAACCGCCAAAAAATGATTCCCCCATTTATTCCGTTTTCTCTTGACCGTTGCTTTCTCTCCCGCCGTCGCGAGAGAATATTTACCACCGCCAAAATGTGCTCCCCAAAATGCATGATGGTTAGGTGCCACCGCCGCCAGCGCTCTTCCCCGGCTGCCAAGTCCGCGGAAGATTGGAGAAAGGAAGCGATGAACCGTGGATCCTTGTACATAACCAAAAAACTACTAGATCCTGCGGGGGTCGACTGGATTCGATCCAACACCAAACTCGGCCACATCCTCGCGCGGCGCGACAATCGTGTCATGAACGCTCTCCGTAGATCAAAGACTCGTCGAAAGCGTTCCTCGTCGCGGTGAATGTCCAGATCCCTGGTCATGATCATCATTCCGCCGTTTTCTACGTTTCGAGCAAGGTTGGTGAGCCGATTAAATCGGATTCTCTACTTTATAAATTCATCAATTGGTCGGATGAGTCTCGGAATAGCCGGTTCACACTTGTGAATAAGATAGTGAAAGGACCGAGGATTCTGAACAGCAGTGGGCGAACGTGTCTCCTCGGTTAGGCAGTTATTTGTTCCTATCATCGGGGGCGGAGCAGCCCTGCCCTTGCAACCGCGATTTTGCGGCTGGCTATGGGGTTCTAGAAGTCGGTGACGGTGGATATGTGGTTTTTGGTGGAGGGACAGATTTAGGAGGATTTTCCGGATAAGTTGTTTGGGGCGGCGAGAATCTGCCAATTGGAGTTGCGTTCGTCGCCACGGCAATGATTAATAAGGTTTTCTCGGTCAATAGTGATAATGAACAATAGAGATTATGTTTTGGATATTTTCTTTCTGTTAGAGTTAAGTTTCAGAAACCATCATATTGATGATAATTTTGTCAATGGCTAAAATCCATTTGCAATGAGAATTGGTAAATGTGAATAGTGACTGTTGGTAGCTGCGCCTTCCAAATAATATGATTTTTTTCTTTATACTCTTTCCTTTGGTTGAATTTTGATTATTTTGGTGTTTAATAATCTCTTATCATGTTATGAACTAGCTAGTTTCTTTCATTGCTAGCAATTGTGACCAGGAAGAAAATGACGGAGCCTTTTTGCAAGAGGTGAATAATCATTGGTGTTAAAATCTCTCTTGTTGTGTGATGAACTAGGTGGGTTTCCTTCATGGTTAGCACATTGTGATAGAGTTTACAAAAGAAAAAGACGACCTTCTGCAGGAGAAGAAACAACATAAAACGACTCTCTTGGGAATTTGAACTCTGACGCTCGTTACAACTTACAAGTACGTGTTTTATGCATTTCATATATCTTATTTATGTGTTTGAGATGTTGAATCTTGTGGAGTACATCGCGTATTAATATATATCAGACATCACTTTGAAGAGAAGCAACCATCCGGAATCTGGTACAAGGTGAATTAGTTGATCTGTGAGTAAACATAATTTAGTTGTACAAAATAAGTTGATGACATAGCATGTTATGTTCCACAGTGCCCATATATATTGTCATTAAAAAGTAGACAACACTCTGTGGCCCAGAATAGTTTAAACCATGGTTAGATTGAGTAGGTGGAGTATATCATGCTTATGTGCATTGATCCACATGTTAAGATAAATTTTTGACACGGGGGTAATACGTAGAAGACAAACGCTCTTCGTACGGAAA
>JAPKLW010000052.1:1162178-1233087 GCA_026898455.1 Plectranthus barbatus | reverse complement strand
ATGATTGCTAGGTTTCAAATCTTGTGAGCAATGTAACAGTAAAAGAAAACAGTATTTATAGTGGTTCGATCCAACAAGATCTAGGTCCACTCCTTAGCCGATACGCTAAGAATTCTCTAAGTAAGTATACAGATTACAAGGATTCGCCTTTTACAGTTAAGTAGGCAGTGAGCTTTCGGCCTGGCTACTTGACAGCTATCCTCCGATAACCTGAACTCCTCAGATGTTGGTTTGGCTGGGTCAAGGGCACACCTTCGAAACTCCTGCCCTGCCTGATTTGGAAGTTTTATAGTCACTTCCTGACTTTCCTTGAATACGGCTAAGTGCCCATCTGAGTCTAGACCTTTTCAGGTGTTCGACTGTTAGATTCTTTCTGAAAAGAAAGGAATCCCAATGATTGAGAATTCTTGAATGCAATCAATAATATCTTCAATGGAGTGTCAGTAAATCAATGAACGACACTTCTGGTTGTTGAGAGCTTTTAATATTCTTTCACAAGGCTCTCAACTGACTACTTTTACTTTGTTCACTTTGTCAAAGGAATCTCGTGCTTGAGTGTTCGTGAATGTCTGAAGTGAGAAAAGCAGTAGTAGTTATCGATTCTCTCTTTTGGACCTTCCTTTTATAGGTGGAGATTCAAATCTTTGAATCTCCATGTCCGTTAGACACAACGTTTCTTTTGTCCGAGAGTGATAAGACTTGTTCAGTCGCTTTTTGTTCTCGACCTGTACTTTCCGAGCTACTTCGGGAAAGTCTCGTCCTTTGTGGGTACTTTTTGTCAGAACGGCAGTAAGGCTTCAGCCTTTGACATTCTGCTCTGCTAATGGTCATCAGCGATCTGCTATTTGTCTTGATTTGCTGAATATTTCCATTGACACTCAATCCTTTGACTTCTATTCTGCTAGCATCCTTCAGGATTTATTAGCAAATGCTAAAACCTTAGCATTCTGCTAACACATGTCTTCTAGCAGACGCTGTCCTTCGGTATCTGCTAGGAATTGCGTAAGTCTTCTAGTAAACGCTTTCCTTCGTTGTCTGCTAGGAATAGCCCATGTCTTCTAGCAAACGCTGTCCTTCGGTATCTGCTAGGAATAGTGCATGTCTTCTAGCAAACGATGTCCTTCGGTATCTGCTAATCTATTACAACTCAATAGATGACCTATACAGGACATTACATGATATGCTAGACTTATCTATAGTTCAGCAAATGATCGACCAAATGCTAAGGTTTGATTCAACAAAACCTTTTACAAATAAATCCTAAGGGAGATTTTAGGAATAATTTCCCAACAATCCCCCCTTTCTTGGTTACTACTTGTGTAGGGCTCACCCATTTGCTGTCGGAGATTGGGTAGATCATGCCATGGTCAAGGAGTTTGAGAACCTCCTTCTTTACAACTTCTTGCATGATGAGGTTCAATCGTCGTTGTGCTTGTCTCTTCGGTTTGGCTTCTTCTTCAAGGATGATTTTATGCATGCACAGCGAAGGGCTGATTCCCTTGATATCCCCTAAAGTCCATCCGAGGGCGGACTTGTATTTCCGCAGAATTCGCAGCAGTTTGTCCAACTCCCCCTGTGTAAGATAGGCAGAAACAATGATAGGGTAAGTATCATCAGAACCCAGAAATGTGTACCTGAGATGTGCCGGAAGTGTCTTGAGTTCCAGAACTGGTGGATCAGAGCTGGAGCACGGCTGCCTCAGGTCACCGTCGATCGACGAAGACCCTCCGTCAATCGACGTAGTTTTTGCAGTGGCCTCGATCGACGATGCAGTGGCGTCGATCGACGGGAGCTTGTTTTCCACCCTTGCTGAGTTGTTCTGGCTGTATCGATCAGGCAGTGGTTCTCTTTTGATTTCTTTTTCCCGAGTTATTTCCTCGAACACGTCCAGCTCCATGACCAGATCCAAGATTTCCTCGGTTGCCTCGTCCAGATTTGTTGACGAGAACAGAGAGTGTTGCAAGCAGTTTTCCAGGAAGTCTGGTTCGCTTTTGAGAGAGGTGAATGGAGAAGACATTACCGGGCTGAAGTCGTTGATCATGTGGCATTCTTCTGTGTAGCTTCCATCATTGTGCTTCTGCATTGCCTTGTAGATCGAGAATGTCACCGACTCATTGTTCACTCTGAATGTGAGTTTGCCGTCGCGAATATCGATCAATGCTCCTCCGGTCTTGAGGAATGGTCTTCCAAGGATCAGAGGGATGTTGCGATCCTCTTCCATATCGAGCACCACAAAATCGGCTGGGATAATGAAGTCTTTCACCTTCACCAGCACATCTTCCACAATGCCTTTAGGGTAAGTGACTGATCGATCGGCCATCTGAAGCGAGATTTTTGTGGGCTTGATATTTCCGATCTTCAACCGCTTGAAGATTGACAACGGCATCAGGTTGATTGAAGCACCGGAATCGCAAAGGACTTTCTCAAAGGTCTCCCCCCCGATGATGCATGAGATTGTGAAGGAGTCTGGGTCTTCCCTTTTGATTGGCATCTTCTTTTGGATGATAGCACTGCACTCTTCGAACATGTTGACCGTCTCATGCTCTAAGAAGGGTCGTTTCTGAGAGACCACGTCTTTCAGGAACTTGATGTATCCGGGCATTTCCTGCAAGGCTTCGACCAATGGAATGTTGATGTGCACCTTCTTCATCGTCTCCAGAAATCGTGCATACCTTTCGTTCATCTTGGCCTTGGCAAACCGCTGCGGAAATGGCAGAGGCGGTTTCTTTGGAGGTGGAGCAGGGGAAGACGTCGATCGACGAGCATCCGCATCGATCGATGGGGACTTTGATGCTTCATTGATCGACGGAGACCTCGCGCCGGTCGACGGGACTTCGTCTGCGCTGACCTCTTCGTCTTGCTCGATTTCTCCTTCATCCCGGGTATTTGTCCCTGCTTGCGTTGGCCCTTCATAGGACTTACCCCCTTGCAGAGTTATGGCGTTCACTTGATTCCTCTGATTCTGGTTTATGGGGTTGACTTGAGTGTTGCTCGGAAGTTGTCCCGGCTTGTGTTTCGTTCCAAGGGCATCGGTGATCTGGCTGACTTGATTCTCAATGATCTGCACATGCTTCTGCACCTGATCAACCTTGGTGTTCACGCCCAATATTTCTTGTTTGAGCTTGGCTACCGTATCGGTGGAGCCTTCCATGAACTTAGCCAAAATCTCCTCGAGATTCGGCTTCTTCTTCTCCACTATCGCCCCATCCTGTACGGCAAATCCTGGTGGTGGTTGCTCTGCAGCTTGAGGGTTTGCGTAGGAGAATCCAGGGTGATTCCTCGCGTGATAAAAGGTACAGGGCTGGTTATGCTGCTGATTGTGTTGCTAAAATCCTCCTCAATAATTGTTTTGATAGCCGCCTCTTTGAATGAAATTTACCTCAGCATTGTCCCCCTCAGTTGGAGCTTGTATCGTCTCGACAGCAGCGACTGCTTTCTCTTGCTTTAGAGTCGCGAATTCTTCCTTTAGCTTCTTCAGTTCAGTTGCCAGATCAGGTTGTTCGGCGACTTTCTCCCCTACTTTCTCGATTACTTTTACAAGCCGAGTTCGGCATGAGGACCACCTTTGAGTGTTGTTAGCCATCTTTTGGAAGAATTCCATGGCTTTCTTTCCGCTCTTCGTCATGACGGAGTCACCTAGTGTGGTGTCCACCAATTTGATGGTCTTTTCATTGAGCCCTTCGTAAAATGCTTCTGCTTGTTCTCCTGGCGGAAAACCATGTCCGGGGCATGATCTCAGCAGCTCTTTGAATCGATCCCACGTCTCACTGAAGCTTTCATTGGGTCGTTGAGCGAACCTGATGATTTCTTTTCTTCGCTGCCTGATGACGTTTGGAGGGAAGAAGTCCTCCAAGAACTTATTCCTCAGTTCAGTCCACGTGCTTATGCTCCCCTTGTCCAATGCAGTGAACCATGATTGTGCCTTATCCCGCAGAGAGAATGCGAACAGACGCATTCGGATGGCACTCCTACTGACTCCTCCGATTTTGACAGTGTTGCAGAGCATCAGGAACTTATCCAGATGTGCATAAGGATCTTCAGTTGGTCTTCCTCCGAATTGGTTTTGCTGCACCATCTGCACCAATCCGGTCTTCAGTTCAAAATTATTGGCATTGATGCCAATCCTGAAGTCTGTTTCCTTGAACCGAGGTTTATAGCAGTTCTGCATGGCCTCCTCTTCTTCCTCATCGTCAGAATCCCCTGGCGGATCCTGGTTGTCATCCTCTCCATTGTCGGGATTGTCATCAAACAGTGGGTTATGGCGAACATCCCTTCCATTCGGATTGTTCCTCTCGAGGTCTCTCTCCAGGTTGAACTGTTGGATCTGTGCCCTCATAGCTTGAACTTCTTGGAGAAGCACAGCTTGCTCCTCTGCAGTTAGCATTGGTGGTTGCGGTTGAATAACCGGCTGTGGCACGTTATCTTCCATTGTTTGATCACTCGAGCCTTCCTGAGCACGCTTATTCTTTCTGATCTTTCTGCAAGTGGCTTCAATATCCGGGTGATAATATAGCGGGTCCTTTCCTGTGGCTCGCGTACTCATGCACTACCTGTACAGCAAAGGAGGCAGTGAAGTAAGATTGAAAATAAACGGAACGAACTGAAATACGCAAAACTGAAAATCTGAAAACAAATACGGCGTCGATCGACGAGATTAAGCGTTGATCGACGAGGAAGAAAATATAACGTTGATCGACGAGATATAGCGTCGATTGACGTGATTTACGAAAATACGGGAAATTAAAGGAAAATAAGAAAATTACAGCCTAAATCAGTATTTTAATCACAGATTTAATAGTAAGATTAATTATGTTCACTCCCCGGCAATGGCGCCAAAATTTTGATCGCTAAATTATTTAACAGCGACTTAGCAAAGCTAATAATATAGCGGCAAATGAAAATTATCGATCCCACAGGGAATGAAACGACGAAAAATCATAAATACTAAATCAGGCGTTCTTAAAATACTGGTTAGGAAAAGTAAAGTTTTGGGTTTTGGTTGTTTTGCAAATCATAATCCTAGCAAATAAAAAGTAAACAGTAAATTAAAATACTTTGGTTGAAAACGGTTATGAGAAATACAGATTCTAGGAATATCTCCTTATCAAGTATGACATGAATGAATAAATTGATTATTTCCCAATTTTAATTCCTCTTCGTAGTGAAACATCAGAAAAGTATTACGAACTTCTTTGTTGGACAATTCGTAAAGTAGATTAATCAATTACCTATCTCCGCTCGGTCTCAAGATAAATTAATTAACTCCTGAGATCTACAGATTTATCCCTACAATCAATCTCCTTCATTTACGATAAGAAATCAGATTATATTGTGAAAATCTCTTTCGATTGAAAACTATTACAGTTACGTCTCAAGTAATCAACTAGTTAATCCTAAGATGTGGCCAACAAA
This sequence comes from Plectranthus barbatus, assembly GCA_026898455.1. Classification (NCBI taxonomy): domain Eukaryota; kingdom Viridiplantae; phylum Streptophyta; class Magnoliopsida; order Lamiales; family Lamiaceae; genus Plectranthus; species Plectranthus barbatus. The sequence continues at coordinate 1,227,675 of JAPKLW010000052.1, read as the reverse complement.
CTCAAGATTATGAATTAAACTCAGATTTCACAAACTACGAAGGGAAAGGGAAAATAATTCAATTAATCAAAACATGCATACATTGATAATTCGAACCCTAGAATCTGAGGAAGAGATTAGTTACACATATTCAGAATAATGTTCATCATAGAAGAATAAAACCTGAATTGCATAAAAATCGGAATCCAAAAATAATTCCACAGAACTCTGTCTTCAAACATAAACTTCAAAAAACCTTGGGAATCTCTAATCAATCTTCAATACTAAAATCTTGTAACTATTCTAATGTCTCTCCTTTGAAAAACGAATTTATATGGCTTTACATAATAGTGGAGAATGTATCATACAATATCTAGGTGTAGAAATGTCTTTATCTTCAAAACAGATGCAGACTAGGAATCCCGAACTCGCGTCAATCGTGGAAGATTGGCGTCGATCAACGCTGGTGAAGTACCCTCGTCGATCGACGTGGAATGACGTCGATCGACGTGGTTGCTGCCTCCGTCGATCTTCTCTTTTCTTCCTTCGTCGATCGCTCCTTCTTCAATCTCCTCATTGATTGACGAGACATCCTCGTCGATCGACGTGGACCTGAAACTGGAAATCCAACTCTTCTCTGTTTGTGACTAAAAACCTGCATGATTCATCAAACACAACATTACGGGTACAAAAGTCAATTCATGCACAAAAACAAGTACAAAAACAATCTTTACACCACACAATTAGTCAAAGAACAACCAGATAAGTTGGTGAAAATCCTAACTTATCAACTCCCCCAAACTTAAACCATTGATCATCCTCGATCAATCTACAGAAAAGAAATCTAATCAAATGCAGATACAAGTGTGCAATGCCTCACAAGCTTCTTTTGCAATTTAAGTATCACTTATTCACATAAATCATGCAATCCAAACAAATTCTAATTGTTAAATTATTGAGGAGGAACCTCACCGGGAAGTGTTTGCACTCATCGCTCGATCAAGTAAAAAGGCTTTGAAATTCACACATTCAAAGTTTTAGTTTACCTCACCATAGGTTTGACAAATTTCTCATCTCTCCACTGCTTGTTAGTGTGGTTTTTTAGGGAATCAGAAAGGTCTTGATTTGGTTGTAATGTGGCTTACCTAAGAGGTAGGATATTTTTGGCTTAAGTGACTCAAAATATTTCATTCAAACACCAAGTCTTTAGCATATCTTGCCCACATGATTTTTTCTCTTCTAACACACAATCTTGTTCCTTCTCTTTTGTAATTTTCAAGGTTCGAAATTTATTTTGGCTTTTGTGAACTACACATATGAAGTTTTTCTTCTCAATTTTTTTTCTCTTCTCTTTTCATTCATATTCACCAATGTTCACTCTTTTTTTTTTCAAAATTTACCCTTTTGCTCACCTTTGATAGTTTGGATTCCCCAGGGAGTGGGGAATTTGAGCACCTGGTGATACGACGAGGGAACTGCCTTGAGCTCGTGAATCCAAGGTCTCCCCAGAATGGCGTTATGTGCAGAGATGGCGTCTACGACTTTGGAATTTCACATCTAGGTTCAGGCCCCCGCAGTACATGGGTAGGGTGATTTCGCCCACAGTCCGCTGTTGATCCCCGTTAAAACCATAGAGAGTCATGGTCACCGGTTCTATCTTGCTCATGGGGATCTACATTTCTTTCAACGTTCGAAGGAACATAATGTTGGCGGAGCTGCCGTTATCCACGAGCAACCTCTTCACTTGGTAGTTTGATATCAAAAGTGATATCACGAGCGCGTCATGGTGTGGATGAACGAGTCCCGGCATATCCTCTGTGGTGAACTCAATCGTCTCATGCCGTTGTGCGGGGCTGATGTGGTGGACCTCCTGATTAAGGACCCTACGAGCTCTTTTTGCTGTGGAACGTGACTTTTCGCTAATCTCTGACCCCCCGACTATGGCATGGATAGTCTGCTCGGCGGGAGGTGGTTTGTTTTGAGGTTCAGCATTCACGGGAGGGTTGGTCTGTCGGCCCCTCGTCCACGTATTCTTCCCTTTGTTGGTTAGGTACTCGGTAAGGAGTCCTTTCTTCAGAAGTTCGAGAACTTCTAGACGCAGCGCTTGGCATTCCTCGGTTCTATGGTCCTGATCATTATGGAAGCCACAGAATTTATTTGCATCTCGTGTTTTAGGGTCAGACTTCATCTTTCCTGGCCATTTCAAGGCGGCACCGAGCCCTTTGAGTACATTATTGACCAAATAATTTTGGTGGATGCAGAGGCTATAAGGCACTTCACCGGCTCGCGGTGTTTGGCTATAAGGATGATCTCATCGAGACCGATGCTCATTCTTGAAGTCTTTTCGATCTACGTACCTCAAACTCGAGGAGCTCCCCCTCGATCGATCCCCTCGATACTGACTAGCTAGCTCGTAAGCTTTTTCTCGTTCAGCCGTGCGATACGGTTTGGTCGTCCTCCTCCCAGTTAATTTCAGCCCAGGCCTGTGAGAGGACCGAGTCCATGTCATAGCAGCGGTGGCTCGTCAGGTCACGGTAAAGCTTCAAGGATATGTCCAGGCCACTCTTGAAAGAGAAGACCGCCGTCAGAGGCGGACAGTTCGGTATCAAGGTGAGCTCCCGATTGAAGCGTCCGACGTACGATCTCAGTGATTCTCCTTTCTTTATGCGTATGCTGTTAAGCACGTCGGGGTGCTTCGCCACACGTCTACAGTTGGAGTATTGCTTCCTGAAGGCCATGTGGAGTTCGGAGAACGTCGAGAAGGAGCACCTCGGTAGGTTGACGAACCATTGGAGAGTCGGCCTGGTCAAGCTAGACCCGAAGCTCTTGCACATGCACGCCTCGCGGAGTTCACCTGGGATCGAGGTGGTCAGCATCTTCTGTTTTTAGAGAGCGATATGATCCTCCGGGTCGGTCGTCCCGTCGTACAGTTGGAACGATGGTGGCACGAACCTCGCTGGGATGTCCGTGTTGGTGATGTCGGGTGTGAAAGGCGAGTCGGCGTAGCTGTCGCGGGGTATCAAAGTGTCCGGTGGGATCACTCCCGGGATCTGGTGCTTCGAGGTGCTTCTCGTACTTTCCTTGCGGAGGTGATCGTTTTGCCATCCGAGCTTCGAGGTGCTTCTCGTACTCGCTTCGTGGGTGCTCGGTGACGAAGCGCTCAGTTAGCCTATGGGTCGTCGCTCCTGAAGATCCACGCCCAAAATCTAACCCCGCAGGTGTGTCCAAGTCGACAGCTTCATCCAGATCGTGGGCCAAGTTTTTGCAAGGATCGGTCGCTTTTCCGCCGATGGTCGGCTCCTCGACGATCGACTGACTTTTGCGCGTGCTTTCCTTGCGGAGCTAATCGTTTTCCCTTCGCAGGGCGTGGTTCGTGGCATGCAACTCCATAATCTTGGAATCCATATCCTTCGCACGCTTTGGTTTTCTGCAGACTCCTCGGCTAGCCGCGCAAGGATTGAATTCAGCATGTCGGAAGGCACGGCTTGTGCGCCACTGGTTTGCAAGGTCTGTTGAACCAATTCGTATACAGGAACGAGGTCCCCTGACCCAGTAGGTCCCGCCGGAGGAGCTCCGGTTGGCTTCTTGTCTTGATTCCCGAATTTTTCGTTAGTACCTTCCATTGAATCAGAGACAGAGAGAATAGTCCCAAGGGCTCCACGATGGGCGCCAATTGTTGAGGTTCGATTTTTAGAAATCGGAGCCCTTAGAACTTCATCAAGAACATAGCAAATAATAACGAGATAAATGGGAATAAATGATCGAAAAACAACACTTCAATGCAGAGACAATTAAATAAGCGCAAATATTCAGCTAGATCTATTGAAATTTTGGCAGAGTTACAGCAAGATAGGCGTGGGGGGGGGGGAAGATCCCTGAAAATGAGCTCCAAGCCTCTATTTATAGACAGGATAGAGGCAGAAGATAGAACCCTAACCCTAGGCATCGGACGCTAACGGCTCGCCGCAATTTTAGGGGCGATTTCGGGTTTCTCGGGGTCGGTTAGGGCCGCAACGGTAGGGCGCCACCAGGTTGCTAGGGTTTCCTTCTTCAAGGGTCTTTGCCGCCGACCCTCTCGGCTATTCGGTGTCGAAGAGCGGAGCGCATCGGTGTAGACCTCTTGACTTGGTCATTTTTCGTTGGTCATCGTGGGCAGGCTTCTTGGATTGGGTTGCCCGCGTGGGCCGATTTGTCTTATTGGGCTTAGGCCTCGTGGGCCTAGCCCCAACAATTAAAATTTTCCTAAATTAATTTTTTAAAAAAGATTTTCACACTCATTTATATCTAAAAATATAGGAAATCTCTAATTTAAAATATCACCCACCCCAATTTTTAGGAATATCGTATTTTAAATAAATCAACTTAGCAAGTTGTTATTGCATTACCTTTTCTATTTGATTGCATTATTTAGAATATAAATATTGCATTATTCATAATATTTTTACAGGCTTCAATTCACATCTGAAAAATAAACAACTATGCTCTAAATTCTTAATCAATCAATGAGACATACTGCAATTGTACATGCTTATATAATGCATATTTGTCATATAATGCAAGTTACATTAGAAAAATAAATAATTATATTATGAAAATCTCAATCATTTCACGAAACATATTGCATAAGTATAGACTTATATAATACATATTTACAGGCTTATATAATGCATATTTACAGGCTTATAATAAACAACTAAATTTTAAAACCTCAATCAATCTATGAGACACACTGCAATTGTAAAAGCTTATATAATGCATATTTACAAGCTTATATAATGCAACTTACATTAGAATAATAAATAATTACATTCTAAAAATCTCAGTTATTCCAGAAATATATTGCAACTGTACAGACTTATATAATGCATATCTACAGGCTAATATAATGCAACTTACATCAGAATAATAAATAATTATATTAAAAAAAATCTCAGTTATTCCAGAGACATACTGAAATTGTATAAACTTATATAATGCATATTTACAGGCTTATATAATACAACTTATATATGAAAAATATACAACTGTGTTATAAAAACCTCAATCAATCCATGAAGCAAGAATCCAACAAAAATAACAAGATTATCCATTTATTTAATAAAAATAACTAACAAATATAAATAAAATAATATATTATCCTAGGTTTTGCATCTCTGTGCGCGCAGCCTTGCACCGCCTTCCTAGCGACGGTGTTGGCAGGTACTCCATGGCATGCAGTGAGCACAACAAGGGTGGAGGAGTTGTGCGGTGGTGTGACTCCTCATACGTGAAGATTTTGATGGGGATAATATTGTCGTCAAAGTGACAGACAACCAACACCACCACAATGACATCAAACAGGACCTTGATCTTCAATGCTGCCACGCGTGGGGGTGCTTGCTACAGTGTAGGGTGGCGATTAAGCGCGAGACTCGGGCCCGACGAGAGAAATGGGAGTGAGGCGAGCAGGAGGATGGAGAATCGATGAATAAGAGAGATTAGGATATAGATTATTTTGGGAGAGAGGATATAAATATTCATCCATGAACATTGAATTTCCTTTCGTAGATGATTTGATTCTCAATTATGGTAGAGATAATTTAGGATATAGTTATGGAAAGATAAAATAAGAAAAATGATAATTACAATTAAACCCTTAGGTTAATTAAAAGAATTTAAATAAAGTAAAAAATGAAAAATCAAACATAAAATCTGGACCACTAAAAATTTGAAAATAAAGGCCCAAATTTATTCTCTTCTCCCATCTAAGAATCACTTGTGATATGATTACACCTATATATATGTATATATATATATATATATATATATATATATATATATATTGTTGGTTATGATATCAAAGTTAATGCACAACAAAAATGATATTAAACAGGACTGAGGTTAGATTATGCACAACAAAAATGATATTCATCAATTTGTGTTTTTGAAAATTTGTTATTTAATCGAGTCTGAGGTTAGATTATGTTTCAGATATACTTCAACACATAGGATGTGATGAGTTTTAAATCCATGCTAGAATATAAACAAAACAATAAAGTGCAAAAGGATTTATGGAGGTTCAGAGCCTAAAGTCTTACGTCCTCTCTTCAGACCGGAGTCTGGAAATCACTAAGCTTTATAGAGGTACAAAGAGCTCACAATCTATAGCTAGCAGGCAGATGCAAATGTCTACCAGTCCCCTTGCTCGCTCGCCCAGGCCTTCGTCTTCCTTATGGCTTCACAGACTTGAAATGTAGGCACACTACGTAGCCTCATTCTTTGGAGTTGGGAGCTTTAAGATTTTTCTCGAAACCGTTGAACTTGCAGCGAGACGCCTGTAATAGTTCCTGCTTGGAGATAAGCAGAAATTGTTGTGTTCTTACTGGGAAAGTAAGAACACCAAGAGTATAACTCAAATTGAAATGTTACGAGTCTCGTATCTAAAGATGACACACGGTAAGCTAAGACTTAGCCTCGAAGCTAGAAAGCATATCTGAGATTGCTTTCTCATGATTTGGTTATCTGTTGATAGCTTCATTTCGGTTTAGGCTCACCAGAATCAGTAACCTCTTTTTTTTAGAACACTTCATCTATGGATGAAGTGTGAGAGATTCAAAATTAGAGTTGTTTAGAGACAATTGGGATGATGTCCAATCCAGCACCTCTCTTGACTGTAAAAGTAGGATGCTTTTCTAGAATTTCTGCACATGCTTCGTCCTTTTCTGACACTAGATGTTGGCATGCTGCTTTGTGTCAGAACGACTCTTTGTCATTCCGAGAAATCGCAACTGGTTGCGAAAACTTCAGACTTTAAGGTTTCTCATTTCTTAAAGTCTGGTTTGTAAAGCATTCCTCTGACTTGATCTCTTTGTCTATATACGTGAGTTAGAATCATGTGTGGAAATTGGTCTTGCAAGCTTGAGATGAAGCAAACTGGTATCTTTGGTCTGTTCTTCTGAATGCCAGCTCCAAGCTGGTGGCTAGTACCAGTTTCTACTCATGTAGTCCAAACTAGTGGAATAGATTGGAGTCTAGTTTGCCTTGATCAGCTCAGTTACAACTCGAGAAAAATCCTAGACAGAACCTTACAAGTTTTAAACAAGTTAGACCTATTCCAGAGACACTCTAAACTAGTCGTTTCTATACAATTTTTGACACATCAAAACTACAATAAGGTAAGAATACTTCCTAACAATTCCCCCTTTTTTATGTTGTCAAAAAACACCTCTAATCTGGTAAAGAGTAAATTTTTTGAGTTTACAAAAAATGTTCTATCAAGATCTAATACTCGAGGACTGAACTTCTTTAACTAAGCCTGCCACATAATCTTTCCCCCTGACAAGAGAGATATTTCTCGATTAATAATTCAGGACAAAAAGAAAAAACACGCAAACTTGTTTAGAGAAGTATACTGATGAGTTTGGACAATGATTTTTTGTCATCGGACTTTAACAATTTTTCGTTTATGAGATAGAAAGAGAATTACAAGTTTAATGAAACCCAATAAATGGAAACATTTGAGTATGAATCCTTACTTCTTGTGCAAGGCTTCCAACCTCTGAGTTATAGGGATGTCAAACGGGCTAACCCGTCGGGTTTCGGGCCAACCCTATCGGTTTGCGGGCTAATCGGTCCGGGTTAATCGGGCTGTCGTTTCTGTCGGGCTGAAAATTCTCAACCCTAACCCTAACCCGTCGGTTTTCGGGCCAACCCGTCGGGCTAATAAAGCTAAACCATTTTTTTTACATTTTTTTTTGGTAAAATTTGTATAATTGGCTTTCAAAAAATAATAAATAAAAAATCAAGTTCAATTAACATCAATATCTTAAAAAAATTATCAAAGAATAAATATTAACAAGATTAATCGATAGTAGTGGCATGTTCTATAAAACATTCAATTTTGAGTCTTTCAAAATATAGTAGTGGCATGTTCGATGTTCAGGCAACAAGAGAATACAATATCAATAGGATTTCGGACTTCTAGATGTGGCTTCCATCTGCACAAAAAAAAAAAAAGTAATTTAGAAAAAAAATGCAACTATTTTAATATCGAAGGAAAATAAAAATTAGAGATTCAGAAGTTTGGAAGAGATTTGAAAATTAATCTAATCTTAATAGATTTGAAAAGTAATACACGCAATCAACATAGCAAGATCAAATAAACAATCATATAATCATATTACACAATACAAACACAATAATCCACTCAAAATGCAAAAATCTGACTGCACCCCAAGATCAAATAACAGACCAGGAAAGAAAAACTCACAAAACAAATAAGGGCAATATACTACATCCTATATCTATATATTGTGGAATATGTTATATCAGAATAACAAATCCAAAGCAAGTGCTAAAATGCATGCCATTAGCCGACAACAAGAAAGTGTTGAATAGAGATGACGACCTACCGGTATTATGTGAACAAGTGCAGTAAGAGGGGCTAAGAGGGCAGAGCGCGATAGGGGAAATAGGGACAGCCGAACAGGGGCGCCGTTCTGATTGTTGAAGGATGGAGCAGTCAATTGACAGAGGCGTCGGTCGGAGGAGAAAGGGGCGCGATGGTTGGACTGTAGCATTGGGGCGAGGATGCGTCACACTCAGACTCGGAGTGTTTGGAAGGCGATGCAATGAGATGATAGACGCCGGTCGGAGGAGAGAATGGTGCCGGTCGGAGGGACAGGAGCGCCTGCGGTGGAGTGGGGTGGTGCGGTGAAAGGGCGACGCTAGCGGGGTGGGTGAGCAACTCAGGGAGCGACAAAGTTTTGAAGAAGAGTGACTAGGGTTTGCCGTTTGAGAGACCAAAACCCAAAATATATACATTATATATTTTTTTATTTAAAAATTAATATTTAATTCAATTTTATTCTTGGACCGACGGGCCGGCCCGTGACCCGGCCGGGTTGGCCCGTTTAGCCCGCGACCCGTTTAACCCAGCCCGTTTAGCCCGATTTTTAAACGGTTCGTAATTTTTCGACCCTAACCCGGTATTTAGCTCGGGTTATTCGGGCCAACCCGTCGGTCCCGGGCTAAATTGACATCCCTACTGAGTTATTTGGAGCAAAGGTTCCAGCTAGAATTCTCTTCATTTCTTCTTTGTTTCCTCTCTCTCTCTCTCTCTCTCTCTCTCTCTCTCTCTCTATTTTGTTTCATCTTCCTCATTCTTGCATAGAACTTCCCCCACCTTGTCAACCCCAATTAGGGAAGCTACAGTAGAAGTGAGCTGGGAAATGACCTTAGTTTTGGTACCGAAAATAGTAGCTCAAGTCTCCTCAAGCTGATAATTGAATTCTTGCCCGACGCCATCTATCTAAATGTTGATATAGTTAAGCACACACTCTAGCGACAAGATTATGAGTATGAGAGGATTCGAAAGAGCTGGTGGTAGATGGTGAGTCGTCTCGCTCCTCAATGATTGGCTCTTCTTGAGAGATATGTATAGTAGGCCCAGTAGCGACCATTATATGAGTTTGCTCTGCTTCTTCTTCTTCTTCTTCTTCTTCTTTCAGAGCCTGAGTTGCTCTGAATTCTTTGGTCATGCGCATCTGCTCTCATTGACGTTTTGACTCAGCAATAGAGTGTTCAGCCAAGTGGAGGGAGGAAAACATCTGATCATGCGCAATTTTCTGCCATGTACGCCTAATATCTGAATGGCGGTTGATCAGGGAGCAGACTTTATCTTCTTCATCCTCTACGTAGCATAAGATGATTGGAAATAGAGAAGTGGGGGCTAGAGGAGATACAGGGGTTGGAATCATTACTGTTATCTGAGTGGAAGCAGGAGGCTTAGGAATAAACTCAACTGGTGGCACTCTATCACTTCCAGATTTAGCTTTGTAGTACTTAATTCTCAGCAGCCGAGCCCAAACTTGCTCTACAGTGAGTTGGCGACTCTGATTTTTCTCAATCCAGAGGTCGGCCCATACTTCTTCAGATTTCCAGTAGGTGAGGCGAGTCTTACTTTCATAATGGCCGACTCCTCCTATTTTATCTCTCTCGTGAAAAAATCAAATATCCTTTATCATTTGAATTCTCTCCTTAGTATGCACATCTCATTTGAATCACCTTTTAGGATATTTGCATGCACACTGTCAATCTCCTAGTGATTATCTTCTCAACACGTTGGGAAATGACTCCGGCCCAAGGAATGAGGTCTTGGTTTGTACAATCGATCTCTGGGATTGGTTGACACCATCCTCTTATATGATCAGTTGCATACTCTGTATATGGTATTCTGTCCAGTGGAATCTTTTATGCTGGTATGGAGCAAGGTATCCTGGACTTAGCATCAATCCTACAGTCCCACGGATGAATCCTCCAGTAACCCTTTAGGTCCCCCTCAAAATCGACTTCTTCTTCATCATTGTTATTAGTTTCACCACTATCTGCATTTGAGAGAGAAAATTTGATTGAAGATAGGTCAGTCTTACTAGATTGGACTGGTGTTTCTTTGGTTGATACAGCCAGTTTGTCAGGGTTGGTCGCCCGATCTGCATCAGCTTGAGAAGTCCCAATTTCCCTTTGCGCAACTGGTCCTTCCATCCCTTGGTCAGTTTCTACTACATTAGAAACACTAGCCTCTCCTTGTGCGGCTACTGTTTTTTCAACCTCTTCAGCTTCCACCATGATATCTACCTCGTTTTCAATGTAAGTCAGGACGGTCTCCGTCATCCATCTGTTGAAAGCCTCATCAAGCATGATATTAGGAAATATGGTCAGTTGATAGGAAGCTAAATCCCCGATTACCAACTTGGTTTATTAAAACATATATCTTCTCTCTGGCTCCTCAACAACCTTTGCTTTCCCTTTAACAGCTCTAGCTAGAGCTTCAACCATTTACTTTTTCCTTGGCCTTTGCATCAGCTTTGATCTTCTCGAAGAGCTCATCCCGGGCTTGCAGCTCGTGACCTAATGCCTCATCTCTGGCCTTTTCCACACATGAAGAATTGACAGTGGGCAAACTCATGCAGGGAGTTTAGAGAACAAATGAGTGCTCAATAGTATCCAACAGCCGAGTTACATTGCTTTTCCATATGGGATAATTTAGACCAGTTAACGGGTCGGAATTGAGAGCAGATATTAAAGACTCAACAGATATAGACATATCTGAAAACAATAAATTAAAACAGAAATTAAAACACAATCGCAAACTATTGAGACAGCTAAGTATTTTAACCTTATGATAAAACAATACAAATGTTTCCTCCAATAGCCCAAGTAATCTTATTGCAAGCCAGACATGTGGACGTTTACAACAAAACACTCGACCAGACTGCATGTTTCAATTTCAATCCATGTCAAGTACCTTAGATAAATAGAATTATTAATCAGAGATCAACTAAGACCATGATATCCTACTGAGTAGGAACTTCACATATGGGTCATGCTCTGGATAACATCTAAGCGTACGAACCACAAGGCCAACTTTTCATTATAGAAATTAATTGTCATACACACAAGATCCATGACGCTTGATTTTTTATAACAAAGTTGTCTCATTTAATTCAATCCTAGAGTACTTATGAAAACCAAATACTCATGCTACACATGTAGACGTTACACAAAGGCTCCCACTACTCACATGAATTAAATGTTAGTTTTAAAAAATCGTATCTATTGGAACTTATGAATTATTGAATAAGCAAGCTACACATGTGGGCGTTAACTTATTGAACTATTCACTTCCAATAAGAGATGGCTTTGTGGAAGTCTTAAATAAAACTGCTTAGTAAATTATATTCATAAGGTTAAAACACTTTCATCTTCTGCGCACAGATTATTCATGTTGCTATAAATTATAACATTGCTAAAATTATATCATGTAGAGCATGAATACTGAATTTATAGTTATAATTGATTCATGAAATAAATCACATGGCATGCTTGAAAGTTGTAAATAATAAAGCGATAAAATGTTTTCTATTATCCACACATGCTTGATGAGCGCATATAATAAAAGTAACAATTATATCATACGAGAACACATAAAACAAATAATAAGCAGTCCTCGTGGCCCCCATGATACAATTAGATTGAAAATGAAATAATTCTAACTATTACAAGTTGGAATTATGATACAAATCTTCAATTGGGCTCCGACTCTTTGACTTGAAAATCTGATAAACTAGAATGGGCCTCCACGAACTGATTGGGCTTGAAAAATTAGATAATCGGACCTATGCACACACCACGAACCGGGTTTGCATGTGCACGACCCGATGGACCACAACCCATTCAGCAACTGCCAACCAGCCACAGTCCGCCGTCAAAAACTTGCCAGAATCACGCAACAACCTCGTGCGAGTTGTAGGTTGTGATTTTCTTTGCCGGTGGCCGTCCCCCAGCTTCCAGCAACCATGCCGACCACTGCCCGTGGTCTGGGTGCCTCTCTGTCACCTACACTGACGGAGGGAAGTTGTGCCAGGGCCACGGTTGGAGTTTCTTGCACGTGGCCTGCGTGCACGGAAACCATAGGTTTCCACCGCACGCATCGCCGTCGTGGCTCCATTCCGCCTCTGCCCGCAATCAGGCCTGCCTACCCACGCCATGTGCTGTTGCTACGTCGTTGTCCATCGATGATGGTGTGCCTGGAGAAGACGCGCGCGCGCAGAGGGATGCGTGGTTGCTGCTGCTTGTGGCTGCGCAGGCGCGAACCCTAGGATTCTGCCGCACAGCCGCTGTTGTTGCTCATCTTCGCCACCTTCGTGCCCCCATCTTCCTCGTCGTCATCAACCCAGTGCACAGAGAAGAAGGCATGCCAGTGTGCGCATGGTTCACTACTGCGTGCGGTGGCGCAGGCACAAACCCTCTCACCGCGTCCGCCGCCGCTGCTAGCATTGCTTCTGGTGGCCGGAGTCACCCGGCTGCCACCGTGCGTGGAGGCACGGGGTGCGCTGCTCGCTGCATGTGCGAACCCATTAGGGTTCCGTCGTGCGTGCTCACTTGTTGTTGCCTCACACTGCGAGTCGGTTGTCATTAATTATGTCACGATACTGTATTCTTTGTTCTTCATTTCTCGATCTTTGTTCTTTGATTTTACATATTAAATTACAAAAAAAAATGCATCATACTACATTTGAAATTTAAATCTAACCACGAATTTATTTCGTGGGTAAAAAGTGAAACCATGTAATGGGGTTGATTAAACCCGAGAAACCACGAAGAAAAAAATAAACATCCATCCACATCAATTCAATAATAATAATCATGCATATGATCATAGACAATTAATTTTATTGACAAAGCCAATAATTGGAACCTGGCTTTGATACCAATTGAAGGTAATTTTACTAGCTAACTGAATTGCATAATCTGTTTGCTAAGGATTGATTATTGTATATCATAAATTAATTGTTATGCCTATGATCAAAATCTAACATGCTCCCACTAATGCATAAGTAAGATTGCGGAAACTGATCGGTAAAAAATCTGCACACAGATTAGAGCATAGGGTAAATAAATTTATAATCAACCCGAAGGTTTGTCGAACACACAGAGACTGTATAACGAGACTATTTCATGTATTAGCCATAGTTTCCAAATCATAATTGTTTGAGTAATTCGAAATTACGGTTTTTGGTTGTAAAATTGAAAGATGACAAAACAGAATTTAAAGGGTTTTGAAAACAGTAATTAAAGAGATAGATTCTAGGGAAGATAATCAAACTATCAACATATAAAAATCATCAACTCAGCAATGGGATAAAATTAGATTCAAATGGATAAAATTCCTTGTTTGGCAATTTAAACCTAAATTATCAATGTGTGACTATCTCCTCTCGGTCTAAAGAACACAAGATTAATCAATCTTGATAACTATGTAATTAAAACCTACCATTGAATCGTCCTTTTGAGAAAGAAAACAAATGCATTTAATTCGCTCTTCCTATTATCAATTTTTGCCTTTCGGTCCTTCAATTAATAACTACAAATCTAGATAATTTCATCTCTCGATCCTTCATTAGTTCTAGATTCGATTGAATTAAAAACAAGAATTAAACCATGCTTTCGAGTTGAATCAATTAAACATGCATCAAGAAGATTATCAAATCCCTAGAATCTGCTAGGGTTTCTAGCCACTAAACATGGATAGAAACAAAGAAAACATATTATTAAAAATCATAAATTAACTTACAAGGAATAGGATCCTTGAAAGACTCCAATGCTAGTAAATTTTCAAGTCTCAAAACTCCAAAAAGAACTTTTAAATTCGAGCCTAAGTTGTAGTATTTATAGAGGAGAAAAATACACCTCAACAAGGTATTGGGCTAAAATAATGAAAATCTTTCAAACTGGGCGTATTTCTCCTTTTTGGCCTTGGTGTCAATCAACAGGCGGCATGTCGATCGACACGAGCATCATGTGTCAATTTCTTTTTTTGCCTCAATCTCGGTCGATCCTCGTCCTTCATGTCGATTGATAGTAGGGGTGTCGATCGATATGGACGCCGTGTCGAGCCCTCATTTGTGTTCTGCCTTTGGTCGACATCAACCCTCTGTGTCGATCGACATGGAGGGTTTTGCTCAGGCTTTCTGCTTGTCTTCCACATCGGTCAACATCCCGTGTATCGACCAAAACAGCAGCTTTGTCATTTCAGCTCTTTTCATGATTCAACCACTTTTTAGCCTCAAAACCTGCAAAAACTCACCATTGTAATCATAACATCCTCTATAATACACTCATGCAAGAAAGTAGCTAATAAGTAATCCTTATTGCACTAAAATAATGGAGAAAAATATGAATAAGTGAGTGTAAATACGAGCTTATCAAACCCCCCAAACTTGAACGTTTGATTGTCCTCAATCAATAGAAAAGAAAGAATGCAAATCTCATGCAGTTGAAAGTGCAATGCCTCACAAAATTCATCACATTCAAGAATAAAAAATCTACATCACACAAGCAATTTGAAAGAGATAAAATATCCATCAACCGCGGAAGACTCACAAGACAGTGTTTCGCTCATCAAGTGTTTGGATTTTCAATGAAAGCACTTACGAAATGTATGAAAAAATTTCTACCATAGACTTACAAAACTTTTGAAATCTCAACTGCTTGAATGTGCACACAAGTCAAGAATCAGAAAGGACTTTGATTGAGTTGTAATGTAGGCTTTTTGTGAAAGGTAGGGAAATATGGTCAAGTGACTTAAAATTATCTCAAGTCCGTCCACATCATCAATCTTAATTCACTCTATTATCTTCATCCACCTTTTCTCCTCAAATATACCATATACTTTCTATAATATAGCTCATGAATCTCTTATGCTTTAAATTTTTTTCTCTCTCATTTTTTTTCTTTTCACAAAGGGAGCTTGTGAGAATTCTAAGTTTCTTTGAGCTAAACAACCACACATCTTTATTCACCCCTATTTTACATATATCTTTTCCAAATCACAAATCTAACCATCCTTATCCTCCTTAAATCTCATAGACAAGACAAAAACAATTATAACTCCATGACAATCTCATAGACAAGATAAAAAATGGAGTTGGGTGCAATGGGGCTGACTATGGATAGGTTAATATGTGAAAGGACGGTGTTTAGGAATTGGGCTGACAAAGATGGCCTAAAATCATTTTCTAGCCTTGTGCACACTATGCAGTCTCGAAACAGAAAATAAGCAAGTTCTAGAGAAATAAAAACATACATGCGAACCTCACATGGACAAATTCAGGCTCAAATCTCACTTGGGTTCAATTTTTCTTCCACAATCAATTTCAATCCACTCAAACATCATGCAGGTGTAAGTTTCAATTCAATCCTATCATGCGGTATTCTACATTCATAGGCAATCAACCACAATCAAAATTAATTCAAACTT
Organism: Plectranthus barbatus; assembly: GCA_026898455.1. NCBI lineage: Eukaryota > Viridiplantae > Streptophyta > Magnoliopsida > Lamiales > Lamiaceae > Plectranthus > Plectranthus barbatus. The sequence continues at coordinate 1,211,897 of JAPKLW010000052.1, read as the reverse complement.
ATCATCAATCGATTTCAAACTCACAATCAGTTCGGATTGAAAAACTCAACAATTATCTTCACACTATATATATATTTTTTTAGGCATAAATTTAAATAACATAGACGGATAAATAAAAGGATAGAAAGTTTGAATTCTTGTCCACATCCCCCAAAACTTATTTTGAACTCATAGAGTGGAAAAAGTTTGAAAATCAGACAAGAATAAGAACAGTACTTGACAGTTGATCCCAGACATCAACATTTTCTTAATCAGGCTTGAGAGAGTGGATTAGGTGAAAGACTCGGACCAAAACAAGAGCAACAACATAGATATATGTTAAAGTGAGTGTCTGTCTAGCAACCATACTAGAACAGGACTCAAATTCTTTGCTATTGGCATAGACATATACAATGGTGATTCATTCTTATCATTTTAAGTGGTATCGAGAGATGATCTTAATAAAGTTGGGGTTGATATTGCTAACTTAGATTCTCATTCATACAAAAGCATCATTTCATTCAATATAAGTGGATAGGCAGCTTAAACATTTCCTTATTCTTGTTTGTTAACCGTGTTATTGATTTCTTTGTTTGCTCTGTTTTGCTATTTTACCATCGTAAGTCAATTCATGGTGATTTTAATTATGTCGAGTTCTTTATCTTATGTTGGTTGTTATTTTAAGTATTTATTTAGTACACACACCCTCATATGTTTACTTCTAAATTCATATGCTGAGGAGAGTCTTAAATTCCCTACTTTTTGTGTTGTGTTGAGTGACAGACCAGACATCTTCCAAAATGTCTCTTAAAGGCTACATCTTTCAAACCTTTCACACTTTATCTATAAATAGACGAAGTGTTCCCAGAAGGGAGGTTACCGAAACCAAAACTTGAATATCACATATCCTGAGAAAGCAATTCTGCAAGAACGTGAATTCAAGCTTTCATCTTTCGAGGCTATTCTATAGCTTTCCATGTGACATCTTAAACACGAGGTTTGTTGCTATCCAACACAAATTATTTCTTTGGTGTTCTTACTCTCCAAGGAAAAACACGACATTCACAAATCTTTTCCAAACTGTGACTCTTACGGGCGTCCAGCCAAAATGGTCAACGATTAAGGGAAGGACCTTAAAGTTCCCAAACCTCTGGAGACGAAGGCTACGTGGTGTGCCCACACTTCGAATCTGAGTGGCAGAGGAAGCAATGACCTGGGCGAGTGACTAAGTGGACTAGTGGACACTGGCATTCATCAGCTTGCGGTAGATCGTGAGAACCCTTGTGTTCCAAGACTTAGTGTATTGCAGACTCAAGGTCTAAAGAGAGGACGTAAGGATTTTGCGTCCGAACCTCTTTAAATTCTTGTGTTCTTACTGTTTTGGTTATTTTTAGCAAGGATTTAAAAACTAAAACTATCAAAGTGTTGAAGTATATTTGAAACATGAACTAATATCAATCTCGCTAACATTAATTCTTTAGAGACAGAAACTGATGAGTAACAACTATTTTGTGAAATGCAAGTTTTTGTATTAAAGTTTTGTGCTGCATGTACAATCACTCTGATATCGGGACCAACATTCTTCAAGTCTTCAGTTCTTGTCAAAATCTAAACTATTAAAACTCTTGAATCCATACAATGATGTTATATTTTATGACCAATTCTAACTAAATCAGCTCTATACACAAGACTAGTCGACTGATAGTTTTGACAATCATCAAATTACACATAATTCTTTAACACTTAATGTGTGGGGGTGACAATGTTGGTCCTTTTTAGATATATAAATTCCAATAATAAAAATCTTATAAGTGAGAATGTTTAAATAACTTATCTTCCACTTGATATTTGGCATGTTTGCAATCCAAAGTAGAATGTTAAGCAGAAACGCTCAGCTACTCACCATGGACACGTGTTATCGTGCCTACAAGTGATAGGACAATATAACATTTGTGATAATAATGATTAAAATTGAACTCATTATCAATGTTATATTGTTTACATTAATATGTAGGCACATTAGCACTTGTAATGGTGGATATGTGCGTATTTCTGAAGTGTTACGTATAAAAAGTTAAACTGGACGATTATGAAAATAGCTTAAAATGGCTACATATATGATACATGAGAAATAAATTTAATTGAATAAACTAAGAAGAATCATTCTCATATTTATTTAGTTTAGAATAATTTAATTAAAAATTTGAAAGTTTGTACTAAATTTAAAGAAACTTGCATAATTTGAATTACATGTATATTTAGCCAATATTTAATGTAAGCAGGAGATTGGACCACAACTCTCTTCAGGAGTTCATTTTGTCAAAGCAAAATTAATCTTGAGATGAAAAAGTGCCATCTTAAACAATTTTGGGATGCTATTTATATTTATATTTAAGGAAAAATAAGCCATTAGAAATGAAATAATGTACAGAAATTATATATAGATTTTAATGAGGTTTTGAGAAGGGGGAAAAAAAACTGAATACAGTAGTGGTATTTAATGAGAAATGGGTGATATGATCTTCTACAATCTTTTTCACGTATCATATTAGTTACAATATTTAGAAAATTGCATTTTAGTTTCTAATATTTTCAATTTCTCTTTTAAAAAAAGCATTTTAATTCTAAAATTTTCATTTTCATAATTTGATCTCCAATATTGGTCTGTTTTTATTGATTTTACTCATAAATATTAAAACTTAAATGTAATTTGTAAAACTTATTTTGCAAAAATGACAACCTTTCTGAATTTAAATAAATTCCTTTTTACAGAAATAGACGAATATTAAAAGATAAATTGATAAACCCAAAACGTTAACAAGTAAATATGATTTTATGATTATAAAATTTTTACTAAAATGGGCAAATTGGAGTAGTAAATACTAAATAAAATACATTTTTAAACGCCATGAGTTAAATTGCAAACATGGGCGCTTATTAAGAATCATATTGCGATTTTTAATTGCTAGGAATTAATTTGTAAAAATAAACACGATAAGAATTAAATTAATTTTGTAAGTGTTAAAATATTTTTGTCTCATTTAACAAAATTTAGGAATTAAATTATATTTAAATTTATATTTTTATAAATAATATTTTTTTCTCCAAACCAAAAAACAGCATTTTGCTGACCATATGAGATAAATTGTTGTGTTTTATTTTAAGTATAAAGTATTGTGCTTTATATTTAAGTAAAAGATCGATCGAGTTTTTATCATAAGATATTCAAACATTAAAACTATTTTTTTAAATCAAATGTATAATTCAAAGAGAGAGAGAGAGGATAGAACCAATTTTGCTCATCTATCCATTATCGGCAAATCTTAATATGCTCATGACAATATATTATTGAGAAAATTATGAAAAATTTTCTAAAGTATTGGTCAATTATAAAAAATATTATAGTATTTTTTTCATGAGTTATACCTAAATATTTCATTTTTTTCAACTAAAAATACTCTCCACTATGAAAAATATCCTGAAGTTTCTCATATCAATGAATTATACCATAATGTTTCATTGTCAATTAAAAATATTATACATTGCTAATGATTTTAAAATTCTGATTAATCATACGTTAATTCTAATACTCCCTCCGTCCCATTTATTTGGTCCTGTTTTAACTTGCACGAATATCAAAACTCATTTATAAATACATTAAATATTTGAACAAATTTTCTGAATTACCCTTATTTAGCAATAACTACTAATAATAACTCTATTAATTATGTTCAATTTATAAGGGTAAATTTGTAAACACATGCAAAAAATAATACTAAATTTAGATAATGGACCATATAAATGGGACACCCCAAAAAGGAAACATTGACCAAATAATCGGGACAGATGGAGTACAATATATGCGCATATATACCAAAAAAGGAAATGTCATACATTATTTAATATATAGTTCATCAAAATTATAACATTATTAATGATTGAGGGTATTTATAAATGAGAAAAAAAGCATTAAAGTATAATTCGGTAATAAGAGAACCATTGGAATATTTTTTATAGTGGTTGGTATTTTCAATTGACAAAATAAAATATTAGGATATGATTCATTGATGGAGAAACATTAAGTATTTTTCATAGTTGACAAATACTTTAGGACATTTTTCATAGTTTTTTTATATAATATTAGTAGTTTGACTTCAATAATTATTATAACCTCTAATATATTGTCACATCATGAGCACATTAACACGTACTATAAACAATAAAACCATTTTGAAAGATAATTTATCTCTTCACATCTTCAAATCACGATCAATTCATTATAATTAAACAAATTACTTTAATCAATTCATTCCCAAGTCGAGTAACCATTGAAACTATTTTATAAGCCAAGTCTCGTGTAATGTTTTGTTTTGGGGTACATGAAATCATCTTTTACTGATCAAATGTACTTTATCATTTGTATATATACATGCATGCATGTATCTATAGACTATAGTTATAGTTGTGAGTGGTCAATTTGAATTTGTATTATATTATATTATTTTTATTATTAAAACAGCTGGTGTATTATTAAGAAATTATTTGGAAAGATTAAGCCGACATAGTATTTTGATCTTTATTGGGATAGCTGCTGCTCTTGCCTCCCTGCCAAATTCCAATCGCTTTCTTCCTCCCCACTTCCAAAAAGTTTCATTTTTGTCTACATTCTCCTAATATTTTTTCTAGCTTCAATTATTGATTAAATATCTAAATTGTTAGTTCTATATATTTTAAATTTATAAATGAAATGAATACTTCATAGCAAAATGTTGATGTTTAAACAAAAAACTTAGATATATCCAACTTCAATTTTTAAAAAGTCACATGTGTACATGTAATATCGTACGTAGTAAATTTGAAACAGAATTGATAATATTAACATTTATTTAAGAATATGCATAGTTCGAAATATATTCGAGAAAATATATTTATACTTTTATCCTAATTTTTTTATATAATTTTAAGTTTCAATTAATTTCAGAAAACATGCATTGCTCCATTTTCATCACACGTTCAAAACGGAAAACTCATTTTGTTTCCCTTTTATAATAGAAAAGAAAATTAGTTTTTTTTTTATATATATATGTATATGTGCTTGCGCGTGCTTTGAATTTGCTTTTCAATTGCTCTTATAGAATTACGCGTTCTGCATGAAAAGAAAAATTAAAAATAAAAATAGAAGAGAAAAAGTGGTTTTGTCAAAATGATGTATAAATGAGGCCAGCTACCAAATTTCTAACTTAATAAAAATTTCTTTGAGTTAATTTAATAAAGTTTATATAAACTTGAGCTTAATTCAAAGTATTCGTATTGCGATTAAGTTTAGAGATTTACACTGATGTATAAAATTATACATTTATAAAACTTCTATTCTTTTTTACTCATAATTAGGCTCAATCGAACTCGTAAACATCAAAATATATTTGATAATAAAATTAAATTGGATAATAAACTAAGCCAGATTTTAACGAAAGAATACTCAACTCAATTTTATCACATCACTATTTGAATCAAACTTCCATTATCTTATCTCCAACTCTAAAAAAACAAGTAGACATTTGAAAATTAATACATGAAGCTTCGAAAGAGCGTATCAGTCTCCTTAATTATTTGGTGAATTAAGCCCTTGAGTTTTGAAATTAACTTAATTGGAATCTATCTCATCGGTTTTTGAATCAAACGGCTTTCTTGTATATTTTGTTTTTCCTTTTATTTTATTCTAATATTTGTAATTTATGTTTTAAAGTATTGAAACTGTTATTAGGTAATACCAAATTTAATTCAATATATATTGGTAATGCATCTAAAATCTATACAGAGATCATGTTATATCTTTAGATTCCTCGATTTCTTTTTAGTTTCATTTTTATTTTTAAAAAGTTATGTTTAATTCGATTTATTCTTTTTATCAGATTACTTTTTAGTTATAAGTTTTGCTTTTAAAAGGTTTTATTTTTTGATTTATAAAATTAATAAAAGTACATACTTTCTTATTAAGGGTATAGTAGAATTGTTAATAACTCAATGACTCAACTGAGTCAATTTAAAAAAATTAAGGAATTTAACTGTCTCAAATAATCATATATGATTTAAGATGCCTGTTAGGAAGTATTTCTACTTAATTGTTGTTTTGATATGTCAAAAATTATATAAAAACCACCAAAGTAGAGTGTCTCTAGATTAACTTAGTTTGCAAAAAAAAAAATGTAAAGCCCTGTTAAAATTTGCATCGAGTTGTAATAGAGCTGACAAAGCTGAGCAAGACAAACTGGATAAAAATCCAAAAGCCCATGTTTGGATCATATGGAGTAAGGAGAGACCAGCTTCCAGTTTGGAGCTGATGACTCAGAGAAACTGATCGAAGACACCAGTCTGGATCATCTCCAGTTTGCACAGTCAGTTGCTACTCACACGAGGAGACAAAGAGAACAAGTCAGAGTAATAAAAAAAGACTAGTCGCTAAGAATTGAGATGTATTAAAGGTTGACGAAACAACAACCAGTTTAGATCCTCGGATTGAAATATTTGTTCTGATACAAAAGCAGAATGTCGACATCTTGTATTAGAAAAGGACATAACAGGTGTAGAATTTTTTGAAAAGCAACCTGCTCCCGTCAGAAAAGAGACGCATCAAATTGTACGTTGCTCAAATGTCCCTAAACAGCTACAATTTTGAAAACTCTCTTGTGGGCTGCTGCTGGGGGCGAAGCAGCTTGCCGACGAGGGCAGCGAGGGTGGAGGCCGTGGGGCAGGCGCCAGCGACAAGGGGCAGCGAGGGTGGAGGTCGTGGGGCAGGCGCCAGCAACGAGAGGCAACGAGGTTGGAGTGGGCTGCTGCAGCGACGGTGGATGTCGTGGGGCAAGCGCCGGCGACGAGGGGCAGCGAGGAGGCCATGAGGAAGGCGCCGACGATTGGGGGAAAGCAGGCATCGCCGCCGGTGATTGCGGGCGGCTGGGGGGAAAGCAACGTCGTCGGCGACGATTGGAGGCAAAAGGCAGCGCAGTAGTGGGTGTCGCATGAGTGAGCCGTGAGGACTGAGGAGTGTCAAATGTGTTTGGGGAAAAAAATGTTAGGGTTTACGTGATTTTTATTTAAAATGTAGTAGTAGATAAATTTGTGTTATAGATTTAAAAAAAATTGGCATAAAAAAGACAAGAGGAAGGATCGGACTCCGGACAACATGCATATCAAGCTCCAACATTCCAACTAATCTATATATATATATATACACGTATACGGCCAGTCCGACCGAAATGGCCGGTTTGGCCAACCAAACTGGAACCGAATCGATTTTAATCGGTTTTGATTTTTTCAAACTATCAGTTTGAAAAATGAAATTATAACCGGCCAAATAGATTCGGTTTGGCCGGTTTGAACGATTTCAGCCAAACCGCGAACACCCCTAGTCTGAAGAGAGGACGTAGGACTTTAGGCTACGAAACTCTATAAATTCCTCGCTCTTTACTGTTGTCTTACATTTCTACAAAGGTTTTTGAAACTTAACACATTTTATTGTTGAAGTATATTCGAACTGAACATTAAACTCTTTGCTCGCTGATAAACTGTTTTAAAAAATACAAATTAGTCAAGAACCACCAATTTGTAAGTACAAAATTAGATCTTAAAATTTTCACTACACACTATACATACTCTGATCCCGGGACTAACAATGTTCCTCTCATCCCAATCATAAAATCAATCGTCTGAATGATGTTATAGTAGTCTAAATTTTTAATTTTTTTTTCTTTTTATGTTGGTCTTTCAATTTGTAATGCCACCATGGCCATCTTAAGTATTTATGAGATCCATGAATTAATTATAAAATCTGGATTTTAATATTAAAGATATATACTAAATAATAGTTTCATAATAAAAACTCAAACTAAAATATTTATATTATCTTTAATATTGATAACAACATTTCAATACTTTAAAAATGACCCACGTTATAGACATATTTAAAAATATATGCTCAATAATGATTTTATTGATAAGAATTTAAACTAAAACAATTATATTAGTAGTCAAATTTATTATGGACAACATCTCAATCTCTATACACAATAAAAGAGGTCCTACATTTTATGTCTTGAATGAAACAATTTAAAAATTGGGCCATACTTAAAAAAAAAAAAAAAAAAAGCTCAGTTCTGACAAATCAATCCAAATTATTAACTCGGTCAAATCAAATTATTTTCATACAATTCAATTAATCTACCTTAGAAATGAAAATCTAATCATGAAATATAATTATAGAAAATAAAATCGTAAAGAAAGTGCTTGACCAATCACAATACACGAGATAGTAAGCAAAATGAGTTAGAGTTAGCACCGACTAATGAAAAAGCATTTGAATTAATTTCTAAATTAAAATATGAACAGATAAAGCAAGTTGGAACACTGCCTGCTGCTGCTGCTGCTGCTACTTTGGACCGCACAAAAAGCTCGTTTTAAATTCTCACAACCGCCTCCTCTCTCTCCTCGCTCGGCTGATTATACATACATATGTAATGTACATATCCTTCCTTTCATTTCAATCATCTGACTAGTTTTTATCTTTTTCTCTCCGTATATTCATTTTTAATTCCGAATTCTCTTTTGAGGAAAGATCTCATCTTTGTCCTACCAATCTCTTCTTGTCTCTGGCTGCACCCGGCGCCATGAATAAACAGGATTTGTTGAAGATTCAGGTACTGTCTTTAATTCTCTCTCCTCCATGTACGCTCAAGTTTAATATGTATGTGTTGTTGATAATGGCAGACGTGTGTTCTGAGGGTGAATATACACTGCGAGGGGTGTATGCATAAGGTGAAGAAGAAGCTGCAGAAGGTTGAGGGTGAGTTTCGGTTTGGATATGATTTTATTTATTATTTTGGAATAAAAATTAAGGGTTTTTTTTTATGTGATTGCAGGTGTGTATAAAGTGAGTATAGATTCGGAGCAGGGGAAGGTGACAGTGTCGGGAAATGCGGATCCGGCGAGCTTGATCGACAAGCTGGAGAAGGCGGGGAAGCACGCAGAGCTGTGGGGGGCCCCGCAGAAGCCGGTGCCGGTGTTCGTCTCTGGCGACCAGTTTAAGAAGTTTCAGCAGATGGAGAGCTTGAACAAGAGTGGGAAGAAGGGGAACCACGAGCTGAAAAAGGGGAATGGATTCGCTCAAATTCCTCAGGGGAAAGGGTCCAAGGATGGTAAATTGGTCTCGGCCAAGGACCACAAGTCGGTCAGCTTCCACCTGCCCAGAGACCAGGACTTCGACGAAGACGACGACGAGGATTATTCAGACGACGAGGATTATTCCGAAGATGAGGATTATTCCGACGACGAATTTGATGAAGGAGATTTCGAAGCTCACAAACCGCCTGTCAAGGCGGCGGCGGCGGCGGCTGCTGGTGGCGGTGGTGGGCACAAGCCGAGTAAGGCGGCTCATCACAAGGGAGAAAAAGAGTTGAAGGCCAAAAAGGGGGGCGGCATAGATGCGTTTCTCAAAGGCATGTTGAAGAAGGCCGGTGGGAAGAAGGGCGACTCCGACAAGAAACCCAAGAAAGGAGGAGAGAACAAGAAAGAGGATGGCGGCAAGAAGGGCGGGTTTGAGTTCGCAGATTTGAAAAAGGGGAAAACCGACGATGGTCGGAGCAAGAAAGGAGGGGACGGTTTTGATGGAGGCAAGCAGCACCAGCACCAGCACCAGCATCAGGGATCTAAAGTCAATCCGATGAAAGCGAATCAGAATCAGAAAGGCGGAGGCGGGGGCGGGGGCGGGGGCGGGGGCGGTGGCGGCGGTTGGAATATGGAAACAATGGGCCAAAAGGGGGGTTTCCCGGCGGTGGCGGGGATGCCGGCCATGAACGGCGGCCGTTTCATGGCGGGAGCGGGTAACAATCCTTACAGCCAGCAACAGCAATACATGGCGCATATGATGATGATGAATCAACAGCGCGAGAATGGGATGGGTGCCTATCAACATCCTTCAGCCTACGGGAGACCGCTGCCGCCGGCCATGAGCTACGGGCCTCCACCGGGCATGGTGTACGGGCCGCCGCAGGGCATGGGCTATGGGCCGCCGCCGGCGACGGAGCAATACACCCACATGTTTAGTGATGAGAACACTGGTAGTTGCAGCATTATGTAAATTTTTGCACTAGTAAGTAATGTGTTGCCACTGATGGATAATATTGGTTATTGTGTTTTATTAAATTTTATAAAATATCAAGTAGAGATTGAGATTGGTTTCTTCCGTTCTTGCTTTGGGGGAGAATTTTTTAGGGTTTGGAAATATGTGATTTTCAGAAATGTGGGTTTGAATTGATTGAGAGGTCCAATATGTCGGAAATTGCCTTTTTAAATATCCACATCTTTGTTTTGTTACATTTATGCAATTCCACTCTTCTAATTTCCTTTTAAAACTCATAATAATTATCGTGTTCGAGCTTTTAGATTGTTAATTCCATTCAATAGGTTTTTAAGGAGCTCGAGTCCGAATTAACCTTAATTTTAAGCTAGGTTCATTTACATCACGTCAAGTTAAGTTCAAGCTTGAAAATTTAAGTTTGATCACATGAAATTCTTATTAATAGAAAAAGAAATAGGCGAACACATATCTAAAGCTTATTTAAATCTTAAGTTTTATATTTCAAAGTTTAAATAATTTTGCGAAATCATATTAAATCTAAGGTTTCTCTAAAATTATTTCAAGATTTTGGATAAATTTGATGTCCTCTGATAGGAAAAATGGCCAGATTGGTGACAATGGGATTTGGATCTCTAGTGTGCACATTTCCATCCATCACAAATATGAATTTGTTTCATATTTTATTATATCTTCTGCTGTGCCTATAAGGATCCAAATCTGTGATAATTTGGTTTGGCAAAATCAAACAATCAAAGACAAGATATATATACACAAAAGTAGAAGATAATGATGGATGGTGGATTGAATCCAAAGCCAACAAGATATACTTAGTTGAAAAGGGAGATTGAGACTGATCATATTTACTACAAAACAAGATAATAAACACAGAGGAACGATGACAGTGGCCAGGTTCAGGGATTCCAACACTACACATGTTTTCGAATACGTTAGGTTAAGGGCATACCTGAGACTGCAAAATGATGAGCCGGTGACCACGGCCGTGGAGCCGATGCAAAACTGATACAGGAACTGGGGCTAGCTTGTGTGTCTCGTGACTTTGAGAGCTATTCCCTCGAGAATTCCATCAGTGGCAAATGTTCCATGGAATTGGTCAGGATCAACTGGACCAGGCAGCTTGAAGGAGATGCAGAAGGGCCCTGGTGGACAAAGATTCTGACTGCGCATCACAAATACTTGGGACAGTCTCTCCACTGCTCTTTCACCCGTCACTGTCACTCCTTTGATCATCACCACACCATCACTCTCAACTTCACAGCTGAATTCCCCTGTAATGTATCGTGCATCTAAACATCATATCTATGTCTATGTGTACAAAAAAAAACAGCTCTAATACTAATCCAGCTGACAACTAACAAGTCTAACATTATCAGACAAAAGAACAAAAAAACTTTCAACTTACTTGCATCCCTTCTTACTCCGGGAAGAGAGACACGGAAGAGATAGGAATCCTCCGACTCCCCTATATCAATCAGTCCTAGAACCGGGCCTAGATGTCCGCTTGCGGCACTTCCAGTCAGTGCATAACCACCATTAACTGTAGCAGCTAGGTTACTCCATTCTTCCTTAGTAGGGCAGGAGGGGAGGAATAGCATCCCCTGATCGATATCTTGCACGGAACTAGCAGTGGTTTGTGATAGCACTGCAGAACCAAATAACACAGGGATAAGTCTGACATTACATGGAGAGTAACTGAAAAAATGAATTGAGGAATTAGATGGTTTGTTACCATCAGGATATGTCTCCATGCCAGGAATGTAATCCAGACGTGGAACATCTGTGTGCTGCATTGAGTCATTGAGCTCTGATGTTGCTAGCACTTTGTCATTATAGAAAGCCTTGTCGTCCATACTTATGCACTGCATAACACTCTCCCAATCAAGATGAAAGTCTTCCAACCCTGTGAGCCTTTTAAACCTTTCAACATCACACAGCTTCATGTGTTTCATTTCAGGGTTGTTTATGAAGACAATGTTATCGATAGTGCCATAGTCTCTGCATTGGGACCGCCGGTGCAAAATGGGAGGAAAGAGATCAGCAAACTGAAGGTAGGCCACAGAACCTGCCAGAGTAATCGGAACGCTTCCATGAATATACTCAAGCAGCACAGGTTGCGTCACGATAACGGATACTTCTGCCTTTCTCATTATATAGAAATAGACCTTTTCCATTACCACAGTTTTCATCTGAGAGCCCACCAAGTCACTTGGATGGTATTTTTTGAGGCCTTCAGCAAGTCTTTGCAAAGCAGACTTGGGGGGGCTTACGTTCTTAAGATCAGGAGCAAAATAGGTTCCCAAGATAAGGTATAGAAGAAAGTGCTGATCATCTGTCAACAATACATATGCCATATTTTCCATTTCTCAACCTGCAGAAATAGATGCATGGATTTCACTACAACTAGATACAATGATTTATCATAAAGATACGTATTATATACATGCCATAGTAACATGGTATGTCTTAAAATGAATACACGGGCAAGAAAATACACGCAAGCGAGTGAAGATGGCCCGACAAGTCTAACAGTCCTTCTGAAGAATGCCAGTTTATCATTAAGGTTTTCATAGCAAACCAATACAAATAAGATTCTAACGAAGTGAAACAAGCAAGATCTGCATTTATATCCTACAAGCTTCGCAATATTAAGACATTGAGTAGCTCATGGCAACATTATTGGTGACATACATACCTCTCTTGTTCCACACACACTCAAATAAGACGAGGTTGATCATATCTATACTCACAAGGTTCAAATGCACATTTCTAAGAAGTTAGCAGCAAATGCAATCACACAAAAACCTATACCACCATTGCGAAAGAGTGTTCGACTCCATGAGTGGTATGTAGGAAGATTTTATTAATGTTGAGGTGCCAAAGACATGCAACCTGCCTACAGGTTAGGCGATGCCTGTTTTTTCATCTCGTCTTTTAGAGTTAGTATTTTATTCATCCATTCACATCACGTGTATATAGATATCAAGATGAGATCAAAGACAACAGATCAGAAGCAGAATTTGTTGTTTACCCTCGAGAAGAAGCCGCCACTTAAATCAATAATCACACATTTCCAAATTTGTAATCCCCCACCCCCAAAAAAACAAACAAACAAACGTCAAATAAGAGAGGGAGCAAGATTGGCGAACAAATTGGGGAAATAGAAAAAACTTGACAAGGCCGATAGAGCATCGCAGAAAACACATGCAGAAGTGAAGTGGAAGTACAGCTGCAACAATCAACAGCCCTTCACAATAAACACTAAGATAGAGGCTCTTGCTCACTAAAACATACGGAAACAACAACAATTTCATGAAATTTTCACAATAACCCTGAATCACAACGGCACGATAGAGTATAGGTCTAAAAACATCGCAATGCAGCTTTGTTTGACTAATATTGTACTGACCCTTAACAGCGATCTCCTTTTTACCCAGTGATCATCTCACTAAATCCAACTAGTTTGATAATGCCAGCCAAATATAATAAAATATCTCTAAAGTGAAAGCAGAAAACAGAGAAATTGAAAAGCTAATGGAACAGGAAGGTGAAGAAGAGCAGCATCACCGGTCATGTGAGGGGGAGGTTTTCAGTGTGAGCTGCCGACTGAAGCCAGAAACTTGGGAGATAGATAGCTGTGGAGAGGGAGAGAGAGTGAAGTGAAGAAGGTAAGCAACTGAGTCATGCAATGCCACGACTGCCACTTCACCTGACTCGTCATCGATGGTGGCTCAATTTCACTTTTCATAATTTTGTGTTATTTACATTTATTAATTCAACACTACTTCTACAAATTAATAATTAATACATATATTTTGAACAAATCTTTTATATATCATAGTAATTAAATATAATATTCATAATATTAGCAATTATAACGCATTTATTTTTTAGTCCATGGCAAATGAAAATTCTGAAATTGGTGAAAACTTCCCCGTTTATTCGATAATTATTGATGGGCTAAAGGTGAGTATATATTACATATTACCAATATTTAATGTTCAAATTATTAGTATAAATTTGGCAACGAAAAATTGATCTTTCAGACATGAAAATTGTTTTGAAATAGTGTATCTCAATATTAGAAAATAAAAACAAAAAATTTATTTGCAATTTATCATCCACTTGAGTTGAGTCGTTTAGAGCCAATCTACATGCTTGCTTGAGTTCTTGGGATTCCTCTTGGGCCTTTGATATCGATTGTTCTCGTATTGGGCTTTCACTATGAGAGAATAAAAGAACTCTGCCTCTGCTGATGTATCATATGGCATGTTCAGGATGCTGCCATAGATTTACAGGAAACAAGAATTGAGTTGAGTTTTCAGAAGAAAAGAAAAGATTGAGAGAGCAGAGAGGGCGGCAACATCGTACCTGGCAAGAAGTTCCTCCAGAATGATTCTCTGCGATGGAGTAACATAATGAATACAAGCTCTTGGACACTGACCCACTGCACGCTGCACTTGATAATCTCCAGCATGCCCTGACATAAATTCTTCTGTGAATAAACCTCGGCCTAGTTTGCTATACTCAATTTGACAGCAATTCAACTAATATATATATATATTCTGTCTCTGTGAATAAAGAGCTTAAGACCAGATATACAAGAGATCAGACCAACCTTGAGAAGTTGCGCAGGCAGTCCCAGTTGCTGAAGAAAATTTAAAAGCATGAGGGGCTGTACTCACACATGAATATGGACAACCTGCAGATTTTGAACTTGAAAAAAGGATCCCTCATTGCTCAAGAAGATTAGCCATTATAGCTCCTTACTTACTATGATTCTCTACATTAGCAGTGCCAGTATAACAAACAGAAATGGCTTTATGATGTTTCTTCTTGCATTCACAAACAGATCAAGTTCAAGTGCTGTTTCTATGCCACAATATAGCTTAGATATTTATGTGCACATGTTTGGGTAAAACGGCCCAAGATAGATATGTTTGATGTTTTCTACCTCCAAGTGCATAATGAGAAAAACAGCAGATGTTTGATGGCAAGAAGCTAAGGATTGGTAACAAGCAATGCATTACTTCCATCAGATGTGCATCAACAAAGAGAGTGAACAAAGAAGTTGAAAGAATGCAAATTCTTTCCTTTCAGCCATTCATTAGTAAAAAAAAACCTTGGCGTCTCGTGCGATGGACTATGGAGAAAAATGTTGAAGGCAAAACCTCAACTTCTGTACATGTTCAATGAGTAATACACTGAAAAGACCTATACATGCTCATGGATTGTTTCTTTATACAATTGTTTGATAATGAAATTACAGTTTAATTAATATGATTTCATGCAAAGATAATTACAATGTAGCTCCAACTAGTCTCAGGATGACCTTGGAAATATTGCAGAGTTCATGAGGACAGAACAAAAGGGATCCTATCAACTATCTCCGACCTAGGATAATAAGCTCATGAGTTTGGTCTTACCTCATCGTCGAGCAACAAAAGTTGGTAAATCGGAGATTATATTGCATTAAATCATCAAATATGACATTGGATCGACTAAAGAGTTAGTACCTCTGCCCATGCACAAAACCTCATTGACAAAAATGTCATCAGCCTCACACTCTGGTTGGTCAAATGGATCCATACATTCGCTGCACGAGTAAAATGTAGTGGGTAGACAGACATAATAAACTAACACAAGAAAACTGGAACGTCTTATGCAGCATATGTAGCAATGGCATATCTATGGAGGATGATAAACTGATGGGCATTGCTCATAGACATAGATGCCTAGGAATGGCCTTTGCAACTTCATATTACAACTGAGCAAATGCCATAGAAAATGGTCAAGCCATCATCTAATGATCAAGAAGACAAAGCATTAGAATTTGATCTTTACCTTTCAATAATTTCTGATTTGCTGTGGTTTGATAGCATCTGTTTGATATAGCAAACTATGTTGATTAGACATTCTCCAATTAAGAAACTAGAAGAGATTGCCACATATTCAGCTAAAGGCCTAAAACAATCGGTTGTAAAGCTACATGAGTGCCTGGCTTTGAATATGCATCATAAATTAGCATTGTGTTGAGTCAAGCTCAGCTACTTGATATTCGAAATTAAGTCGAGCCCAAGTTGAGGTTGAGTTGATCTAGGCTTGCGACTTGCGAATCTTACAAACATGTAGGCAAGAAAGAAGAGGAAACAGATCATAGTACTCCAGAAAGAGATTAGACCTCATATGCTCGAATCACACGGCGAATGATCGCATCCGAATTTTGAGCAGATCCCGCTACATCTGGATGGAACTGTTTTACCTGCAACACAAAATACACTCAAAAAATAAATAAATAAATAAAAATGACAAGAGTGAAATGAGGAATAAATTGGAGAAAAGGAGATGATTACTTTGGATCGAAAAGCAGCTTTGATTTGTTCAGAGGAGCATTGAGAGGTAATTCCCAGCACATCGTACGCCCCAGAAACGGTGAGCGGCTCATTATCATCATCATTATAACTGCAGCGCGCACGCAGTCGTACTGTATAAGAAGAAGAAGTTGAGAGTTTGGGATTAGGAGGCGCACAATGAGATGGACGGAGGCGAGTGTATGACGATTGCAGAGTGAAATGGGTTCTATCGTTGATGGTGGGAGAAGGAAGGAATCGTGAGTTCTGAGCGTGAAGGTGAAGGTGAAGGGCACACGATGAGTCCATGAACGTGGACATGAAAACCAGAGCGAACGAGTGGTGGTGGAGGGACTACGATGCCCTTCACTAATCACTTTTTTTTTAAATATATATATATATATATATATATATATATATATGGAGCAGATCTAGTGAGAAAAATCTTAACGTGAGAAAATGAAAAAGATGCTTGATTGCATTCACGACATTGCTTGATTGTATTCAGGTCATTGCTTGATTATAATGTTGTTTGATTGTGCTTTAATTGTTGCTTTATTATTTTGCTGCTTGATTGCGTTTTAATTGTTGCTTGATTAAATATCAACCATTGATTTTTTTAGATCCGATGGACATGATTCATTCTTTTTTCTCACATAGGAATTTTTTTTTACATGATCTCTCCTCTATATATATATATATATATATATATTTGAGATTTTAATTATTAATTTATATATCATACAATCGACGTAAAGGAAATGCTTATAAAACATTTCTTATATAGAAAAAAAAAAGTAAAATCAATGTTTATAAACAAAAACAAATAAAAGTAAGAAATAGACTCTCTACTTTCGTGTCACAAACTAAAACTGTAATAGTTTCTCATACGAGTTTTTGTTAATTTTTATGGGCATTGTTATAGAAATTTATTTATGGCATACCATCTTCCCGACTTTATTTTTATGAGATGATGTAATTAGTTGATTTTTATCTTTATACAATTAATTGTGGGCCAATATTGTAATAGAAATTTGCGCTCACTGCCAAATTAAAAACTTTCAAATCCTCGTATCCAGATAATTTGACGAGTAATTGATGTTTAAGGAGTTGTTGGTCCAATTAGGCGCTCAATCTAGACAACCGACTCGGCAGGCTAGGCACCGTTTAATCAGCTCAGGCAGTCGATATTTTTTTAAGAAATTAAAATTTATAAAATATAATGTTTGTTTATATTATACGTTATATTAAAAATAAAAAATTAACTTATAAATTTTAATGATGAAAAAGCTCAGTCCCTGCCTGAACGATTAGACGCTAGGCTCTATCCGAGCACCCGACTAACACCTAACTATTTTACAACCATGATATAATCTATTAATTTATAATTTATTTCGCAAAATAAAATTTGCCAAATTTGCGAGAATGTTTTGCTTAATACATTCTCTTATTTAATTTTAAAGTGATAATTGAGTGTATCCAATTTTTTTTTCTAATATTTATCATTAGGAAATAGTTTTTACTGTTGGTCCTCTTGATCTAAAGATCATAAATAATCGATGGAAACCACGAAAAAAGAAGAAAAGAAAATATGGAGGAATTTTAGAGTTTTATTTCTTGTAAACAACGGTTACAAAACTCAATGAAAATTGAGATTTCTGCTCTAAATAAGGAAAATTATTACTCCTATTTATAAAAAAACTAGTGTTGGTCCCGAAATCAGAGTGCAATATGTGCAGTGAAATGTTTTGTGTATGCAGCGGAAGTAGATGTAAGCACAAGCACTAATTCGTTTAAACAGGGCAGAGTCAGTTTTGTGTGCAGTCAGTTTAAGCTTAAGCCTATGTTCCATCTTAAGTCAATTTCACAGTACATATTCTTCAATACTCGGACAAGTATTGAAGGCACAAGTAGTTAGCTTGTGAAACAGAAAACAGAGCAAGTATATGGAAAGCAGTAAAGCGGCGCACAAAGATTTTATAGTGGTTCGGATTTCAATATCCTACATCCACTCTTCAGACCCAAGGTCTGGATAATTTACTAAATGATTACAAGCCTCCTTACAATCTATACACAGTCCGTGGCACCTCCATCCTCCAGTCAGCTGTGGCACTCGCCTAGGAACTCTTTGTAGACTCAGTCTTCAGGTTGAAGAGGGGACGCACCCCGCAGCCTCCTTCCTGGTGGGTGGATGTTTACTAATTCTTCCCAGAATGGTTGGATGTTTAGAGGTTCTTCCTAGAACACAAGTGGCTGGCATACCCCCGTGAGAATCAGAATCTCAGACTAGGAAATTGACTACTGTGAAGATATCTCAGAGAGATATAGTCACCAAGAAGAGCCTGAGCTTAAAGCTTCAGCCTCGTGCTAGGAGAAGATAGCACGGTGGATAACTTGAGTCAAAGACTCAAGTCTCGTGTTTTCAACACGGAAAAACTCCAAGAGAGTTTTTAGGAGAGATGGCCTGAATATGCCCTTTGTCTCTTTAGACTAGTTGATTTTGAATTTCAGTTCAGGTTACATGTTAAGGTTGAGAGGGTAGATCTTTATATAGAGAGGAGAGTCTAAGGCAATTTGGATTTCTATCCGTTAGACACATAAATCCAGACGTTAGACTCATGGATTATATTATCCAATCGTATCCCATGCCTTAGGTCTCCTTTCTGCTCTGCCCATTATCAGTGTATGATACACTAACTTTTCGTCAGACTCCTTTACAGCTTGAGGAACCCAGTTTTGGATAACCTCATAGTGACTTCGACATTTTGCAAATGCTTAAGTGTGACCGAGGCTTCTTATACTGACTTATAAGAGTCAGTACAGTTTAGCCCTCATACTGACTTCCCACGATTAGTATGGTAAATCCTCATACTGACTTCCATAGTCAGTATGGGAAACGCCCTCATACTGATTTTCCCAGATCAGTATGGTAATCCCTTAAACTGACTTCTCCTTAGTCAGTTCGGGAAGGCCCTCATACGGACTTCTCCTTGCCAGTATGGTTAGACCTTAAACTGAGTGCCCCAACTCAGTTTTCGGTTAAGGCCAGGCGTGATGATAGACGGTTCTCGAGCATTCTCCATTGCTCGATCTTCAGTCTAATTTCTATTACAACTCAATTGGTCTTATACAAGAATTACAGTTTAGAACTCTATAAACTGAAAAAACTGACTAAGATGACTTTTATTCTTTGACCCACCAAAACATCAAAAGTAAGGGGAGATTTCTCTAACTAGAATCCTAACAACTAGGATAGATAAACAAGGAAAATAAGATAATTTAGGATATATCTATAACTTCCTAATTCAGTTAGATTTCTTTCCAAACTAGATAAGGAAACAAATCTTTCCAAAATCAAGGAGTAAATCTTCAACATTCTCCCCTTACTCCTTGAGTGGTTTGAGGTCTCTAACTCCGAGCAAATGTCATCACTAGCAACTTCGGTGCTGGTAAGACTTTTGTTAGTGTATCAGCATTTTGCTCATTGGCTCGAACGAACTCCACCTCGATTTGACCTGCTTCGATACATTCTCGAATGAAAGTGATACTTCATGTCGATGTGCTTGCTTCGACAATGGAAGATTGAATTCTTCATTAGTGTGAGTGCAGACTTGTTGTCGACGAAGAGCTTCACTGTCTTCGATCTCGAACTAGTTAGTTCGAACAACAGTACTTTCAACCACAACGCTTGACATGTTGTCGTTGTTGCTGCCATAAACTCTGCTTCGCATGTTGAAATTGCCACTGTCTTTTGCTTCTGCGAGTTCCACGAGATAAGACAGCCATTGATGTAGAATGTCATGCCTCGTATATTTTTTCGACCATATAGGTCACCTGCAAGATCACTGTCAGAATACTATCTCATCATCACCTCTTTCTCCTTTTTGAAACACTAGTCCGAAGTGCATAGTGCTTCGAAGATATCATCGCACTTGTTTCACTGCCTTGTGATGCATCTTTGTAGGCCTCTCCATAAATCTACTAGCAATTCCAATTGCATAGGAAATATATGGCCTCGTGTGAATAAGATAGCATAGACATCCGATGACTCTTCAATATTTTGTCTCATTGACTGGCTGTCCTACGAGATCTTTGTGAACTTGAGCCCTCACACTATAAATATCAGCAACTTCTCTACACTCAACCCAATCACCACATCAGATATTATTAATAAAATTAAATTACAAATGGTGTAAATTCTCCACTATTTGGTCGACCACAGACCTATTCAACCTCAAATGGTATGTGGGTCCTACCTCATTTTTAAAAATTATTTATTGTTGGATCAATAGAATGTTGACATTTGTCTCTATTCTATTTATAAATTATTTTTTTACAAATTCAATACAAAAAATTGATATATCTTTTAAATAATAAAATAAAAATAAATAAATAATATACTAAAATTCATAATTTTTCATTCTCTACAAATAAAGACTAATTTTGATATACATATGTTTATTTTTAATATTCTCAACAATACTAAATTACATTTAATTGCTCATTTTATATTTTTTATTGATTCAGTTATAAGAAATATTTTTATTTTAAAAATAAAAATAAATAAACCAAATAGAAGAATTATATATAATGGTGTGGTTGGGTGATCATTGATAAACTTTGTAAAATTATTGTGGTTGGATTGAGTGATGTGCATGAGAGAGAAATTAATTAAATATTGGAGTGATTGGGTGGTTGTCACGGTTGCTGATAACATAGTCTCAGCTCCATTGGTATTCTGGTAGAGTTACAATCAAGCATCCAGAATTGGATTAGTACCTTCTTGGCATAAGTTGCCTGCTTGATTGAAATACCTCACTCAAACTGAGTCACCTCGATCCCTAGGCAGTACTATAGCAATCCGAGATCATTCATCTCGAACTCCCCTATCATCTGCTTCTTGAAGATCCCGACTGCATTCGGATCTTCACCTATCACAATTAAATCACCCACATAAACACCGACTATTAATATCGAGCCAGTGCTACCTCTTGTGTACACTGCTTGCTCTTGTGTACATCTTGTGAAACCTATCTGTTTCGGACTTCAATCAAGCTTTAGATTCCAAGCTCGAGGCGCTTGACGAAAGTCATACAATGTCTTCTTTAACTTCAAAACCATGTGCTTCTTCTCTGTGACCTTGAACCCCTCTAGTTGAGTCACGTATACCTCCTCTTCGTGCTCCCCATTCAGATAGACTGACTTGACATCGAGATGGTGTACCATCCTCGATGAGTCGCCTAGGCAAGGATGACTCGAATTATATCCATTGGAGCAACTAGTGCAAAAATTTCATCAAAGTCAATGCCTTGTCGTAGCACATAGTCGTTCGCCACCAAGCGAGCCTTGTGTTGGATTACTTCTCCACCTGAGTTCTTTTTCAACTTGAATATCCATTTCATCCCAATCGCCTTGTGTCCGACAGGTAGTGGTATGAGCGACCAAGTTTTGTTCTTCCCAATGACTTTAATTTCTTTTGACATTGCTTCTTCCCATTCTGAATGTTCGGCTGCCTCATTCTAGCAAGATGACTCATATGTCTCTACTAACAATGATTCCTCAAAGTTCTCATTGAGATCGATTTGAGGAACTTCTTCTTAATTGAATTAGATTTCTTTCCAAACTAGATAAGGAAATAAATCTTTTCAAATAAAGGAGTAAATCTTCAACATTTACAAAGTTGCCTATCAATCCTACCTTATGAAACATATTTTTTTTTCATACTTACTTATGTTAATAATCATTTTTATTTTCTTAAGAGATCATGGTTTAATTATAACTTATGCATTATACACAAAGAATTATAATTGTAACCTAACTAAGCATAATTTATCAATTAATGAAGTATAATAACTAAATAAAATAAAGGAATATTTAAGATTTTATATAAACTAAATTAACACAAAAAGGTTACATCTTACAAAATAGCATCCACAAGACTATCTAATACAATTTCTTAAATAGACAAAAATGTTTATCGATTGATGCAAATGCCTAGGCCCAACTTGAACGGCTAGGCGCTAAGCACTACCCGAGCGCTCGACTAACATATGATTATCTTACAACTATGATATAATTTACTAATTCATAATTTATTTCGCAAAATAAAATTTGCCAAATTCTCGAGAATGTCTTGCTTAATGCATTCTCTAATTAATTTTAAAGTGATGACTGGGTGTATCCAATTATTTTTTCATAATATTTATCATAAGGAAATAGTCTTTAAAAAGTTTACTTATCAATCTTACTTTATGAAAAAGATTTTTTTCATACTTATGTTATTAATCATTTTTATTTGCTTAAGATATCATACTTGTTTAATTATAACTTATGCATTATATACAACAAAAAATAATAATTTTAACCTAACTAAGCATAACTTATCAATTAAAGAAGTATAATAACTACATAAAATAAAGAAATTATATTATGACTATTTTTAATTGAATTTTTGCCTTTTGAGTCGCACGTCGATCGAAATGGCTTGGCATTGGTCGACTTGCGTCATCCACGTTGATCGAAGTGGCTGTACGTCGGTCGAAACCGAGCCTTTACTTTCTCGCCCCCTTCTGCGCGATCTCACGGTTTTGGCCATAACTTTTGCTCCCGAACTCCGATTGATCCGATTCCAGTTGCATTGGAAAGCTGTCTCGAAGATCTATCCATTGACACGCTCCATTAGCTCGAATTCCATGTGTGGAGGAATTCGTAACTGCTTCTTTGCACATCAACTGCTTTCGGTACGGGTTTCCATTGAATTTAGGCCTAAAATCTGTAAAAATGCACCATGACAAGCATAACACCACCTAGTATAGACTTATGCTTAAGATATATAGATAAACTCAACGAAAGCTCTGATACTCTACGAGACTTCAAGCTTTCAAGTTTTGAGGCTTTCTAAAAGCTAACCGTGTGTCATCCCTGGACACTAGACTTGTAGCCGCTCAACTCAAGTTATCTCTTGGTGTTCTTATTCTGTAAGTAAGAACACAACAATTTATGTCCATCTCCAAGCAGGAACTCTCACGGGCGTTTAGTCACAAGTTCGATGATTCTGGAAAGAACCTTAAAGCTTCCAACTCCAGAGGAAGAGGCTGCGTGGTGTGCCCATACTCTAAATCTGCGAAGCTGGAAGGAAGACGAAGACCTGGGCGAGTGAGCTAGTGGACTGGTAGATACTGGCATTTACCAGCTAGCGACAGATCGTGAGCTCTTTGTATACTGTAAGCTTAGTGATTTCCAGACCGTGGTCTGAAGAGAGGAGGTAGGAATTTAGGCTTCGAACCTCTATAAATCCCTTTGCACTTTACTACTTTATTTATTGTCTTGCAAGGATTTAAACTCAACACATTATCTGTGTTGAAGTATAACTGAACTATGATTAATCCTCAACTCGCTAAACAAAACATTTTTTTAAACATAAACTAGCGAGAAACAACCAATTTGTGATGTGCTATCTTGATTAAACATATTTCTGTTATGCATCAACTCTGATCTTGGAACCAATAAGTGGTATTAGAGTGGGTCGGTCTTCACACATTGAACTGCTTTGAGTCGTTGCGGACAAGATCCATTTCCTTGGATTTCTTGTTTTGCGAGCAGGTTATATATCCATGATGATTATTGCAAAGCTTCCACCATACTCGGCGGAGAAGTTCACCATCTTAAAGAAGTGATCTACCATATGGCTCAAAAGTATACTTCCAGAGATGGTAGATATCATCGAGCACGGACCAATAAAGATCATGAAGGTCAATACTTGGATCGGAGGTGAAGATGGCCCAGAGATGATTGAGAAGCCATATAGAGATGGACGCAAGACGATCAACGGCGTGCCCAACTAGACTCCATTGCCATGAGTTGATCTTATCAGCTCTACCCGAGGCACTTGTTGATAAAGTTATGCAATTCGACAATGCCAAAAAAGTTTTGGATTATCTTTGAAGCTTGTGTCAATAAATAGAGCAAATGAAGCAGAGCAAATTGCAGGTTTGCGTCGACAAGCTTGAACGGCTCGGCGCTAGGCACTACCCGAGCGCCCGACTAACATATGATTATCTTACAACTATGATATAATTTACTAATTCATAATTTATTTTGCAAAATAAAATTTGCCAAATTCTCGAGAATGTCTTGCTTAATACATTCTCTAATTAATTTTAAAGTGATGACTGGGTGTATCCAATTATTTTTTCATAATATTTATCATAAGGAAATAGTCTTTACAAAGTTTACTTATCAATCTTACTTTATGAAAAATATTTTTTTTCATACTTATGTCATTAATCATTTTTATTTGCTTAAGATATCATACTTGTTTAATTATAACTTATGCATTATATACAACAAAAAATAATAATTTAAACCTAACTAAGCATAACTTATCAATTAAAGAAGTATAATAACTACATAAAATAAAGAAATTATATTATGACTATATCTAATTGACTTTTCGCCTTTTGAGTCGCACGTCGATCGAAATGGCTTGGCATCGGTCGACGCGCGTCGTCCACGCTGATCGAAGTGGTTCCACGTCGGTCAAAACCGAGCCTTTACTTTCTCGCCCCCTTCTGCGCGATCTCGCAATTTTGGCCATAACTTTTGCTCCCGAACTCCGATTGATCCGATTCCAGTTGCATTGGAAAGCTGAATCGAAGATCTATCTATTGACATGCTCCATTAGCTCGAATTCCATGTGTGGAGGAACTCGTAACTGCTTCTTTGCACATCAACTGCTTTTGGTACGGATTTCCATTGAATTTAGGCCTAAAATCTGTAAAAATGCATCATGACAAGCATAACACCACCTAGTATAGACTCATGCATAAGATATACAGATAAAATCAACAAAACTACATAAAATAGTAAAAAATAATATAGATAAGTGAGTAAAATTATGAACTTATCAAGATGCAATGAAAGGCTCTAGTTGAGCTTGTATATCTGTATCTTGGGTGTTAGCAGTTTGTGTATGACTGTCTGGTAATAGAACTAGGTAACCACATCTAGTATAGGATGGTGACATTCCCTGAGCAACTCAAAAGGTTCGTTATGCTAAAGTCCCGCAGGCTGATTATGTTCAAGCATAAGTGAAAAAGGTTGAGTGGATTGACTTTGGAATATAAGATGTTAATCAATTAAATGGCTTGTCAGAGCCTAAATTAATTAATTAATATCTGTAACCTTAATATGGGGATATTCCGAGCCAGTGCAACCCATTCCTCACCAAGTGGTAGCAAATAGGTACGACAATATTAATTCTCTGGTGGCATGAATCAATGTTAAATTAATTAATTATATTCTGGGTTGAATATGAGAATTAATTAATTTGATAGGCCTTATTTTCTATTTGCATTCTGGTCCTTGGTCTGGCCCATGAAAGCTCTGGCCCATCTAGAGATCTGTATTTCCTATAAATAGGTTGATCGGTTGCAAAATCCTGCATACAGATTATAGCACAGAGCAAATAAATTTATAATAACCCGAAGGTTGTTGAATCCACAGGGATAGTGCAACGAGGGAAAATCATGTACTGAATGTAGTTTTCAAAACCTTTGTTTGGGCAAATCAATTTTGAGGGTTTTGGGTTTTTCAAGACAAATAATTAAAGGGATGAAATTCAAATACTAAAAAGCACAGATTCTAGGGAAATCTACCAATCCGATCAACATGCAAGAAACAAATATTCAAAACCAGAAAAGATATTTTGGTGGAAAATCTGTTACTGTGGAATTGATTCCTTGGTCGGGCAATTAAATCCTAAATTATCAACTAGTGATTATCTCCTCTCGGTCTAAAAAACACCAGTTAATTAATTTCATAAAAATTCATATTAATCCTACAATTGAAATCTTCTTGGTCGGACAGATAATCAAAAGTCTTAAATCCTAACATCCTATTACTAACCTTCACCTCTCGGTCCTTCAATTACGAACTGCAACCTACCTCAATCTTCATCTCTCGATCCTTCGATGAGAATAGACTTAAAACAAAACATAGGATTTAAACCAGTTTAAAGGGTTTGAATTATTGAAATTAAAGTAAAGATAAAATTCAGCACTTTAACACAAAAACTGACAACAACTGACCACAACTGACTACTCTAATTCTGAGCTATTCAAGAGTTTATATAGTGTTAGGGTTGAAGCCTTGGATGGTATGTTGGCTCCAAAATTCGTCCATCTCAAATTGGTATCTTTCTTCCTTTTAAATCTTCAGCACGTGCAAAATTAATCTTCAACATCACGCGTCTCGGCCGGGATAAGGTCTGCCACGACCGAGATCTTCCTCTCATCTCGATCCTGAACTGGCCCGATTTGCATTCATTTTGACCTTCCATCTCGCCCGGGATTCGGTCCACCACGGCCGGGACAGAGCTCCTGCACCTTGGTCGATTTGAACTTCAACTCGGTCGAAACAGATAGGCTTCCTTTGGCGAATTCCTTCATCTCCTTGACCAATTCTTCACTTTTTCTCCATTTTTGCTGCATAATCATCCACCACAAACATAATATCGTCCACTATACACTCATGCTCAATTTATTAGATAAAATAAACAAAAACTCATAAAAGATAAGAAAAACAATGCGATAAGAGAGTAGAAATACGAGTTTATCATAGGCCTCAGGTTCTTAGATCACAACACACCACAAGATCATAAGTTGCAAACAACAGACCAAGAACTGGGAGTTGTGATCGACTAGATCTGAGAAATTAGGAGAAAATTCTGCTTCTCGATCGGCAAGAAATCTGAAGGGAATCTTCACCAGATTTTTGGATCGGAGCTGGGATATAGATCAGAAGATCAGATCTGGAGGATCATTTTCAATTTCTCTCCTCAAGATTTTTGAAATTAATTATTTAATTTCATAGATTTAATTCCTTCATCTTATAGGAATAAATCTTGTTGCGCGGGAAAGAGGATCAAAGGATCAACTCTCTGCGCATCGCGTTCTTCAGTTTCTACAATCCACGTATTCCGCATAAACCTTCTTATGCATATTCAATAGGAGTAGGCTAGGATCAATCATAGGAATAATAATTAATTTTGATCTCCAGTTAACGATCTGCGCTTACACGAATTTGAGTGACTCAATTCACGGTATTCAAAATCCCTTCAGCGTCCTCACTTCAAGTTGAAGAAGGAGAATATCAGAGTTCTGGGTGAGTGACCTAGCAGACCGAAGGACGGAAGTTTCTGACGGGCTAGCTTAAATTGTGAGAAGCTTTGTATTATGTGACTTAGTGGATTCCCGATTAAGTTCGGAAGAGTGAACGTAGGACTTTGATTTCGAACCACTATAATATCCTGCATCATTAACTGCTTTATTAAGTTTTTGCTTGCTTATTTGAAATCTTTAATACTTTCTAAGTATTGAAGTGTATACTGGAATTGAAACTTAAACCATCTCTGAGTTTAAACTGAGTTTTATAGAAACTGAAAACTGTGTCAGAAAGTCAGTTTTCAACAAGTGCAAGATTCGTTTAAAAATTTCGCTGCATATATTATATCTTTGATTTCGGGACCAACAAGTTCTTTTTCGAATCAATTCCGAATAACTTGCGAGCCGATTTGATTCATGTTCACTTTTAAAGGATAATTTTGTCTTTATTAAGTAAATTATATATTTTTATTTAATAAATAATATAAAAAACTTCTTTTCATAAACGATTGTTATGATCATGGCACTATCGCATAAATTAATAATACAAACTGGTAATTTTTTTTTGTTGCCCCCAATAATTTTAGGCTTGATAAAATATCAACTCCCTCTCTCCTCCATCATGGGGTTGGGAAAGCTGTCATCATTCCGACACCACATGCGAATTTCCCATTGAAATCTTCTGTAACTACTCTCTTTCTCTCTCTAGATTTTTTACATGAAATATACATCTGTATGTATTCACGCATTCACACACTGGCATGTTGTTTCCGTGAAGGTATGTAAGGAGGAACACAACTCTGCACATTAGCCCTAGGCGCGTACAAATCATTTCGATGTCGACCCCTTTTTCTTTTTTCCAAACTCTGTTTCTCCGATATTGCTGATCTATTTGTCGCGTAAACCTAGTGGTTTTGTGTGTTTATTTTCAATTAAAGTGATTTTTTCTGTCAACCTAACACAATTGCACCCTAATTTTTTTCTTTTTGCCAGCGATTTGGAATTATGAGGACGCTGAGTTATTGAAATTCAGCGAACAAGTGTAGATACAATATTGATATACGCAAAATCTGGAGCATTGCTGGTGTGGTAGACGTGGTAGATACGATGCGATTGTTTCCGGTTTCGTCGAGCACAGAAAGTTCACCTGCGGAAAATAATAACTCGGAGAAAAGTCAGGCGCCGCTGTACCTAAATATATACGACCTCACTCCTGTAAACAACTACCTTTATTGGTTTGGATGTGGGATTTTTCATTCCGGCATTGAAGGTATAATCAGCTGTCTTGTTTTTTATGTTTATTATTTTTAGTTACTGAGCAGCTCGATACGTGTCTGTGGTTGTGTTATTCTGCATACTCTAGGATGCTGCGATAATTTGCAATTGGTGTTATCTGTTTAGTGAAGGAATATTCATTTCCGGATTGGCTTGTATGCTATTCTTTCTTGGAGATTTTTGCTGATGATGATTGATAGAAATCGTTTTTGTTTTATTTCTAAACCAACTTGAATATATGATTGACTTATAGGAGAAAGTGATATTAGTCTAACACAACTCTTCAATCAGGAGTGGTTTCGTGTATATCTGTGACTAAGATTTCATTCTTAAAGATGCAATTGCATATATTGATGTGACCTGTCAGCTAACTGCATGAGAGGTTTCTCAAATATTTTTCCAGTTGGATGTTAGGTGATTCTGACTTTTAATCCTCCAGTATCATGCTGTAATGAGATCCATACAACTATATATGACTTATTTATTCTTCTCCTTGTTGGTCCAATCCTTGTTTGCTGTTGTGCTCTGCTGGACATCTGTGATTCAAAGCTCTGATGAATGATTTTCTGATACCCACTTAAGTAATTAGTTGAGTCATCCTTGTAGTGCTTAACTTTATGTCGAGTGTCTTTATGGAAGTTGACTCATGTATAGGCCGCTAGAATTTTATTATTATGGAGTGTTTATGCATTGTTTAATTGTTTTGATGGAGTTTGCTATGAGCTTCTTAAGGTACAGTTTTATGTCAATTGCTTGGAGCTTTTCTAGTGGACCTTGCATAAAATGAATTTTATATGCACCATAATTGGCTTAATTTCCTTGGTATATTTAGATTTTGCTTAAAATGGTTTTTCTTGTGATATTACTTGTCAAAGTAATGTTCCCAAACTAGTTTGGCATCAGTGTGTCCATGGTTCAGGCTTTATCCTGATGTACCTCATTCTCAAGAATAGAAGTAAGCTTGCACCTGAAATAGGATTCTGCCACAACCTTAGGAATTTCCACCTCCATTGCATGTGAAAGATCACATTCCAATCATTTATTAGTATCACAACAAACCCTTAAGCTAAATATGTTTATCATCTCCTATATGATTTTCAATGGCCTTGAATAAATTTACCATCCTATCATCTTATGTGGCCTTGACTATTTCCTGGATCCCTTGCAATGAGCAGTCTCTGGATTTAGTGTGGCCCACATACTTTGCTAGAGAGGGTTTGCATGATGGCGTGAGACAATCTCAATGTAATTTCAGACAGTTGAGAATATTTTACTTGTGAACTTTTCCAATGTGTATTTTTATTAAGGGCAGACAGTAGGCCGTAGGAGTGACGAGTGAGCGGGGACTGGTACTTTACCTGCTCCATGTCTGTTTGATAACAGAATTTAAGCTTCTCTACATGTTAACAATTGTAAGAAAGCTTTGTTAGAACTTACTGATCACATACTTTTCTCCACTTTAAGGCTCTCTGGCGCTTCTGAGTAATGTGTAACTCGTTAAAATCAAGCGTGCTAGCTCAGATAAGATACCAATTCTGCTAAGTTTTCTTCCAACTTTCTCCTTATTATTGGAGTAATGTGAAATCAAACAATTGAAGTGTGAAATCGAACAATTGAAGTCTGAAATTTAAATATTTGGTATGCGATGGTTACTTCCTTTATGCTTTGATATATTTGCTTTACATCAGGTGAGTAAGAGTGAAATATATACAAATATGTTACCGGTATCACTATTGGAACACTTCCCAATTTCCCTCCAATCCAACTTAGTTCAAAAGCTATTTCAATTCCTCCCCGATGAGAAATTATATAGGTTTGGATGGCAGGATAAGATTTTGTATTTTGAATAAACAGCATGAGCTATGAGAAAAAAAACTTTCTACATCCGTCAATCCTCACATTGTCCTTTATTGATCTCTGAGAAAATGGCCAGGTCAATCTTTGCTTCTCTCTGAACATGTCTGCTGTTTTCCAACTTTTGTTTTTGAAAACAGTGTTGTTCGTGTTTTTGATGGTCTATCGTAATTTGACCCCACAAGATACTCCAACACTAGAGTATGTATGTTTTTCTGATGTACTACTGTTCTGTAAAAAGGAAAGTATGTAAGGTGAGAGTAGTGGTTTGACTGAGTATTTGGGATGTATCTGAGTTCTACGCATAACAACTCGATTTCCTTCATTGCCACATCCAGTTGTGACTTCATTTGCATTACTTATGAATCGGATGAGAGAGTGGAATGCCATACCAACTTGATATAGTTAAGGGAAATTAAAGGTTGTTTATTCCCCCCCCCCCCCCTAAAAAGAGGTCATTTATGTTAATGATAGAAAGACAGAACAGAGATATTGGGTAATTCTGTCTAATCAAACTGCTTGCCCTAGTTCAACTTCAACCGGATTGTTCCCTATTTTTCCTAATGTTCCATTCATCTATTTTATACATTATTTATAACAAAACAAGATTGTAATGTATCCCTAATACAAGCTATTTGAATCAAACTATAAATAACTAAAACGATCAGCCAATTTGTTTGATTGTCTTTCACTTCTTTCGGTATGCATCCAAAAGTAACCAATCTTATTTGTCTGCATGAATAATCTGTAAAACATACCTGGTAGTAGCCAAAGAATATAATAGGGCCTAATGGGTTATTTATGATTAGTTTACACTCATACCATTGAAACAATGATCTGCCTTTTTCATTTCAAAATAGGACATGCCATTTATTGAACTTCTTGAACTGTTAGTTTTGTCATTTATCCGTGATAGCTATTTACTGTTCTTGCTATAGATACTTCCTTACATTATATAATTTCTTTTCAATTTTATGACATAGCACATGGCCTGGAATATGGATTTGGAGCTCATGAGTATCCAACAAGTGGAGTGTTTGAGGTTGAACCTAGAGGTTGCCCTGGTTTCATTTTTAGACGTGCAATCCATTTGGGAAGTACTGACATGTCTCGTTCAGAATTTCGGTCATTCATGGAGCATCTCTCCAGCGACTATCATGGGGACACTTACAATCTAATTTCTAAGAATTGCAATCATTTCACTGATGAAGTTTGTCAGCGTCTCACTGGGAAAGCTATACCTGGGTGGGTTAATCGATTGGCTCGATTGGGTAAGAGGGGTGAAGTTTTCTTAAACATCTTATGTCAATATTTGGAGTGAAGCTGTCTGACTCACACCAGTCCTGGGTCAAAACGTCATGTTTTTATTGTCTTTATTTGTGGTTAATATAATACTTCTCAGCTTTGTTGGGACAATCACATAAGCTGCTATTTCTTTAAAGCATAGGCTTCGGTAATTCTTAAATTACAGTCTGCTGCCCAGACTGCTAATACAGATAAAAACACACTGTTCTCTCTCCTCTGCGGCTCTGCCTGCAGGCATGCACACACACACCCGAGAGAGAGAGAGAGAGAGTATTTTTGTTTGTCTTCAAAAATCCATTTCAAATAAACTTGTAACTTGAGAAGTCCATTGTGCCAAGGTGCAGAACTATGGCATTAGCTTATTTTCCTTTCTTTATTCTATTTCTTCTTTTACTGGCCCAGGCAATATTGGTGATGAATGCTAATTCTCTCTAAATCTGTTGAATGCTTGTAGACACTATCTCCTGTTGTCCTTGCTTACATTGTACTTCTGATTTCAGGTTCTTTCTGTAATTGTCTGCTGCCTGAAAGTATCCAGGCTACTACAGTAACACACCTTAATGATGTTGAAATGTGCTCAGGCAAGTTTTTAATATGACAATAGATCCATGTGTGATTTATCAACTACTTCCCATGACGCGGAACTTAAAACAAAACCAATTTATTTTTTAGGAGAATAAGACAGTCCTAGTCCTATATCTGCAACTAGTTATCCAACATGAATCACTAATTACTTTGGAATTTTTCTAATTTCTTGATGGATATATGTTGCATGTGCATTCCTAGTACCAGAGTTTTTAACCTTACATGTTTTTTTAACCTTTATTTTCTTGATAGCTTCTAAGTCCGTGAATTGTTCATGAATGATAGAGTTGAAAGGTGATCACTGTATTCATGTAAAAGATGATAATTTGTGGCATACTTTTAGTTATTAGATCCTTTTCAGTTGCTTTTTGATGGCATTCCACATCGAAGTAGTGAGATTAAATACAGGGTGCAGAGGGCATGTCTCTCCTTTTCTCAAATCTATGGTGTTTTGTTAAAAGTAAAGCTGTACGTGATGAAATCTCTTAACAGTTTTTATTTATGGCCTCTTGTGTGTTAGAATGGTGCGATCAAATACAAGATGTGGAGGGCTTGTCTGTCTCTTTTGATGCTTGATGAAATCTCTTTTTCTTCAAGTTTCAATTACTATGTCGGAAATAGCCAAAACCCATACCATGAGTTTATTTACTGATTATCAGCAAATACATGGATTGATTGGGTGATTTTACTAAGACTAGTTCCTAGCAACCGTATAAACTTTTTACTCAGATCATCTCTGGCTCCTAAAGTTGTTTCGGGTCATTTGGCTCCCACTTTAGCGTAGGTTGTAGGTATATGCAGGCATACTTGTCATCATTGCAGCTCTTTTCTGTAAATTGTATGAAATGATTAGATTAGATTAGATTATGTCTTATGTTTGTCAACTGAGCCCACCCCTAAACCCCTCCTCCCCAGTGATTGTTAACTGTTTTAATATTTTGTATTTGCTGAGCAGAAGATGGAACCGACCATGGCGCTTCATACGTAACAGGAGAAAGTGAGGAGGAGGATCTAGACCATCATCTGCTTACCACAGCAAACAGTGATATAGCATTTTTGAAAGACAAACCAGTGAGGCTAGCAAAAGATATTCTTTGACTTTCTTTGCCTTAAATTTATTAGTAGTCTTATCTCAATTGTCATGTTTGTACAACTAGTGTGTAAATCTCCATTGTATTTTGTCATACATGATAATGTGAAATCAATTTTTGCTGTGTGGGTAGTCGGTGGGAAGCTTGGCTATAGTTCAGAATGTGTTGTGGTTTATGGCACTTTGTATTGGAAACATCTCTCTCTTTTCTACTTGTTTGTTGTATGAGTTTGAAAAAAAAAGATCATTTTGGCAACTCCATTTTAGTTTTTACCATGCCTTATAAATTTTGAAATTGATGAATTTATTTACTGAAATTTGTTACCAAATAACTGGATGCATACTTCTTATATGAATAAAGATGCAGTTAGGATGCATACTTCTTATATGAATACAGATGCAGTTAGAATGCAGCAATAATTAGAAACAAGATATTTGGAGGAAAATTTACATGGGCACAAATAGTCAAAGTGTCTTGCTTGTATACATAATTTATAAGTTTGAGTTATTTTAGATAAACTCAATAATATTTTTGAGTTATTATAGAGATATTTATGTAAGATTTAAATGAAAACATTGCCAATCAATTCTTTGGGAAGAAAGAAAAGCCAACATCAAACTTTGGATTATACAATTGGATTAACACTTCTCTCTCAACATTTTTCCATAGGTATTCTTTCTCAAATGATGATATATTTGCTAATGTAAATATTTCTCATAGGTATTCTCACATTCAAATATTAATAAAAGTGATGGTACATGATGCTGTTATGTTTGTTTACATTTTCAATTAAATTAAGAAATGATGAGGGTGCGAAAATATTGTTAGAGAAAGAGGTGGGAGGAAGAAATTCTATTTTAAACTTACCATATTTATTTTACTCCACTCCAAATATTATAAATCACTATAATCATATTTATAAGCACAATAGAACTATCTAGAATTTCTTACATAATTCTTAGTGAATTCTATATTAGATCTTCACTATAGTTTTCTACACATGTTGGTCCTGATATCAGAATTGATGCACAACGAAAATTCGTTTAATCAGGATATCTCATCACAAACTGGTCATTGCTTACCAATTTGTGCTTTAGAAAATGTTTTATTTAGCGAGTTGAGTATTAAGTGAAGATTCAAATATACTTCAACACGGAGAATGTGTTGAGTTTTAAATCCTTGCAAAAAGATAAATAAAGCAGTTAAGTGCAAAATGATTTCTATAGGTTCGGAACCTAAAGTCCTACGTCCTCACTTTAGACCAAGGTTTGAAAATCACAAAGCTTACAGAATACTGATAAGCTCATATTTGTACTCACTTATCCATGTTTTTTTCTCCGTTGTTTTAGTATATTTAGATTAGGTTTTTAGTTATTTCCGTGCATGAGTATGTTTTAGAGGATGTTATGCTCTCGATGGTGAGTTTTGCAGGTATTTGAGGTTAAAAAGAGGTCAAATGATGAAAAGAGCCGTGAAGAACAGAGTTGCTGCTTTGATTGACACACGGAAAGTCGACTGAGTTAGAAGATATGCCGAAACCCTGAAGCAGGACCTCTGTGTCGACCGACATGGTGCATGTCGACCGACACAGAGGTCGGATGTTGATTGGAAGCATTGCAGGAAGAGAGGCTCGACATGTGTGTTGCATGTCGATCGACACACACCGTGTCGATCGAGACGAAGGCCAGACATAAGCAATTTGACATGTTGCATCCATGTCGATCGACACAGAAGTCCGAGAAGGAAAATCTGCTTAGTTTGGAGTTTTTTTATATTTTATTCCAATACCTTGTTCAGATGTTTTCACTCTATAAATATTGAACTCATTAGGGCACAGAATAATCATTATTATTACTGAGAATATTGTAAACATTGGAGTTTTTTCAAGACATTGAAGGTTCCTCTTCATTTGTCAAGGTATTTTTATGTGTTTAATAATATATTTTCTTTAATTCTAGTCATGTTTTGTGGTTAGAAACCCTAACAAGTTCTAGGATTTTGATAATCTTTCTGATGCATGTTTAAGTAAATCAACTCAATAGCATGGTTTGATTTCTTGAGCTTAATTAGTCGAATCTAGATTTAAAGAAGGATTGAGAGATGAATTTGAATCTAGGTTTGTAATTATCAATTAAAATACCGAGAGGTGAAAATTGGTAATAATAAGAAGAAATTAAATGCAATTATTTCTGTCTCAAAAGGAAAAATTAATTTGTAGAATTTAATTAGATAACTATTGAGATTGGCTAATTTGTGTTCTTGAGACCGAGAGGAGAGAGTCACAATTTAGTGATCTAGGGTTTAATTGTCTAACCATGGAATTTAATCCATATGAATCTAAATTAATCCCCATTGCTGAGTTGATGAATTTGCATGTTGGTGATTAGATTGTCTGCCCTAGAATCTGTATCTTTACATATTGTTTTTTCAAAACCTTTAATTTTATGCGTTGTCATCTTTATTTTTCAAAATCCCTTTTCAAATAACTCAAACAACT
This sequence comes from Plectranthus barbatus, assembly GCA_026898455.1. Taxonomy (NCBI): domain Eukaryota; kingdom Viridiplantae; phylum Streptophyta; class Magnoliopsida; order Lamiales; family Lamiaceae; genus Plectranthus; species Plectranthus barbatus. The sequence goes on along the minus strand of JAPKLW010000052.1, from coordinate 1,175,655 downwards.
ATGGTTTAAGAAGTATAACTTAGGATAGTTTCATCACACAGTCCCTGTGGGTTCAACCACCTTAGGATGAAAATTATAAATATATTTGCCACTGTTTTTGCAGCTTGTCAAATTGGCGCCATTGCTGGGATTGTTAGATTTTATCTTGATATTAGTTTGTTTTTAAATCTGTTGGATTGAGCTTTTATTTTTATTTTTGTGTTTAGTGTGCGTGTGTGTTGCAGGGTTTTTGCGTCTGTATCGATCGACACAACCGCAATATTTGTGTCGATCGACAGGGCCCCTGTCGATGGACACAGATGCTGACCTCTGAATCTATTTTCTTTTCTCTGGTTGCATGAACACAAGGGCTCGGGAGAAACCACTCGAAGTTTTCGATCCAGAAATCTAGGCCACTATCTGGAGGAGAAAGAACAAGGAAAAACAAAGCACACCCACCAACATGGCTCAACACAACAACCCAAGTGATGAGGAAGACCATACCATGCCACCCTTGGAGGACCCCAACACACAACTCATAACTCAACAGAATGCCCTTCTTCTAGTCCAAGAAGTCAACCAAATGAAGGACATCATCAAGCAACTCATAGCGGAAAGAGAAGCAGAGTGAGCCGAGGTTGCAAGGAGAGAATGAGATCGAGAAAGAGAAAGGCGCCACCAAGAGGACTCCGACGATGACGATTTGAATGCCATGAGAAGGAAGTACAGACCGTAGGCCGACAATGAGGGATTTGTTATTGGTATTGAACTCAAAACCGGCTTGATACAGATGGTTCAACAGAACCAATTTGGTGGCCGAGCAGTGGAGGATCCGTACACCCATCTCCGAATGTTCGTGGAGGTGTGTGATACCATCAAGCAAAACGGAGTCAGCCAGGATGTGATCCGTCTATGCTTGTTTCCCTTCTCACTTCGGGATCAGTCTCGGACGTGGTTCAGCCCTAGATTGCAGCAACATTTGTACTTGGGCCGATCTTCGAGCAGAGTTCCTCGCAGCCTTCTTCCCACCTTCTGTGATCATTCAGAAGAAGATGGAGATCCTACAGTTCCACCAGAATATGGACAAGTCTTTGTTCGAGGCATGAAGCAGGTTTAATAAGTTGTTGAGGAGCTGTCCAGGCCATGGAGTTGACACCGTGGAGCAAGCCCACATCTTCTACAGGGGATTAATGAAAAGACTCAAGAGTCCGTTGACAATGCAGCCAGAGGATATTTGATGAGCAAGTCACCAGAAAAAGCCCTCAAATTGTTCAAGAATATGGTCTTGCACACTAAACAATGGGTCAATCCAAGGAGACCGCAAGTCAGAGCTGTGGAGAAGAAGGAAGATGACACCCTCAAGAAGGAAATCGAGAAGCTTAAGGGGGAGATGGAGAAACTGACATCTAATGTTGTTTGTGTTTCTGTTGCACAGGTTGATCCCATAGCCGATGTGAACTATATGAACTGAGGTGGTTATCAAAATCAATACCAACAAGGGGGATATCAACATTACCACTAGAGAGCTCATCCCAGATTTTCCTATGCTCAGTCTGAAGGTGCTAAACACTCTCCACCAGACTTCGAGGTGCAAAATGGTGAAATTGTTGAGAAGAAGAAGAGCCTCGACGAGGTGCTACAGAAATTCATCAAAGCTTCCGACTACGGGGTTGGAAAAATTGAGCAAGAAGTGGCAGGGGTCAACATTAAGGTGGACAAGCTTGGAAAGCACGTGCAGATCATCGAGACTCAAGTCAGCCAGATTGCTATCTCACTTGGTACGCAACACAAGCAAGGGAAGCTACCGAGCAACACCAAGGTGAACCCAAAGAATCAAAAGAAGTGCAAAGCCATAAAACTGAGATCCGGAACCAGCTACACAGGTCCGAGCATGCCCCAAAACAAGTTTGGAGGAGAAGAAGAGGAGGACCCCGCTGGATAGCCCTCTGTTTCGATCAACGCCCCCGGTGTCGATCGACACAGTGGATAGGAGGATGATGGAATGTCAAGTGATGAAGAAGAGACGATCGACAAGAGTTCTGCGGGTGTGTCGACCGACATACCCCCTGTTGATCGACACAGATGGCAGGTTGACACACCTGCTGCCCAATCGACATAGAAGCTTCCCCAGCACAAAAATTCAAGTTCCAAAGCTGCCCAACTACCTCCGATGCCCTTTCCTCAACGATTTGCCGAGCAGAAGGAGGATTCAAAGTTCTCAAGGTTTGTGGATAACTTGAAAAAAGTGAATATTAACTTACCATGATTGAAGCTTTGAGAGAAATTTCGGGCTACATGAAGTATCACCGCAAGCTGATGAGTGAGAAGAAGCACTTCGTGGAGAATTCAACAGTCAAGATTCATGAGCAGTGCAACCTACTCCTCCAAAAGAAGATTCCATTCAAAAGGAGTGATCCAGGATGTTTCTCAATTCCAGTCGAGATTGGGGGGATTGAGTTCGACAAGATGCTGTGCGACACTGGTGCCATCATCAATCTGATGCCCTATTCCATCTTCCAGTGCCTCAACATTGGAGAATTGAGGCCGACTACTATTACACTGCAGATGGCAGACTGATTTGTGTCTCGCCCAAAAGGTATACTTGAAGATGTTCTCATTCGTGTGGGTGATCTTATTTTTCCTGCAGATTTTGTAGTCTTGGATATGAAGGAGGATGGCAGCACACCCCGTATATTGGGAGGAGAGTTCTTTGATACTAGTGCCTCACTGATTGACTGCCGCGGTGGGGAGATTACACTTCAATTCAATGAGGAGAAGATCAAATTCAAGCTCGACAGAAGCCGACAGCAATCCGAATGTTACAGGATCACCTCCAGTGAAGACTTTGAGGATGAAGAGGAAGAAACCGAGGAAGACAAGGAGGACCAAGCCGCTTAAGAATGTGAGCGAGGGAATGCGATGGCAAAATTGTCAATTACACCATCTCATCCCGAGCTCACTACTGTCATTGAAGATCGACTAGTCTACATGGTGGATGCTCGAGGAAGGCAAATCCATACCCAACCTCCTTGGACTTGAGAAAAGAGGTACCGTCGTGCTATGACGTTAACTAAAACACTTGTTGGGAGGTAACCCAACCTTTTACTTGCTTTCTTTTCAATTCCTTTTGTTTGTTTTTTAGAATTTTGTTTTTGTTATCAATTTTCTGTTGTTTTTCTTTATTTAATTTTGAATATTTTTTGGAGGATCGACCTCTATTTCGATCGACATGCCTGATGTCGATCGACACAGAGGTCGAGACGGAGTTACACTTTGACTCAGAGAGGCAGTCAATAGGAAGGCTCTGTGTCAATCGACATAAAGTGCCAGCAGCAAAAATCTTCGTCGCAGCGCAGATTCCTTCGGTGGATAAAAACGTTGATGTCTGAGATCAACAGTCAGGTACAAGTTCTTATTCTTGTCTGATTTTCAAACTTTTTCTAACTCTCCGAGTTCGAAATAAGTTTGGGGGATGTGGACAAGAATTTGAACTTTTCTATCCTTTTTATTGCTTTTTTTTTTTAAATTTATGCCTAGAAAAAAATATAGATATAGTGTGAGAAAAATTTCTTATTGAGTCTTGAACCTATTTGAACTGATTATGAGTTTGAAATCGATTGAAGATAGTTTGATTTGATATTTTGATTGTGGTTGATTGCCTATGAATGTAGAATACCGCATGATAGGATCTAATTAAAACTTACACTTGCATGATGTTTGAGTGGATTGAAATTGACTAAGGAATAAATATTTGAACCCAAATGAGAATTTGAGTCTTTTCGTTTGATGTAAGATTCACATGTATGTTTTAATTTCTCTAGAACTTGCTTATGTTCTACTTCGAGACTGCATAGTGTGCACAATGATAGAAAATAATTTTAGGCCATCTTTGTTAGCCAAATTATCCTAAACACTGTCTCCTGTGATATTTTATCCTTTGCTTAGCCCCTTTGAGTCTGTTACTTTTTCTTTCTTGGTCTATGAGCTAAGAAAAACATTATAGTTCTGTCTTGTCTATGAGAGAGTGCTATGAAAAAGGTGATTTGTATCCTGTCTATAGGATTTGGGTGAAATAAGGGTAATTGTTATAGGTGGATGAGAAAGTTTTAAATCTGTTTGCAAAAGAAGGTTAGGCTCTAGAAAAAAAAATAAAAAAATGTTTGTTTGTGTCCTTATAAGCTCAAAAGAAAAATATTATTAGAGCATAAGAGGATTAGAAAATAAAAATAAAGAAAGAAAAAGGAAAAAAAGAGAGACCTTGATTTGTATTAAAAAACTTAGGAGATGGGGTGGATGAAAAATTATAGTGGTTTTTGATTTATTGAGTTGGCCACTTGATGGATTTTAGTCACTTGACCATAATTCCCTATCTTGTCAGAAAAATCTACATTACAACCTAATCAAAGTCTTTTCCGATTCTTGACTTGTGTGCACATTTGAGCAGTGGAGATTCTAGAAACTTTGCAAGTCTATGGTAGAAATTTCTTCATACATGTCGTGAGTGCTTTCATTGAAACCCAATCACTTGTGCGAATGAGCGATACACTTCCGTGTGAGTCTTCCAAATTTGATGGATCTCTTATCTCTTTCAAATTGTTTGTGTGATGTGGATTCTTTATCCTTGAATGTGATGAATCTTGTGAGACACTGCACTTTCAATTGATGAGGTTTCTTTTCTTTCTTCTCTTATGATTGAGGACAATCAAATTTTTAAGTTTGGGGGATTTGATAAGCTCATATTTGTACTCACTTATCCATATTTTTCTCTATTGTTTTAGTATAATTAAATTAGGTTTTTAGTTATTTCCGTGCATGAGTATGTTTTAGAGGATGTTATGCTCTCGATGGTAAGTTTTGCAGGTATTTGAGGCTAAAAAGAGGTCAAATGATGAAAAGAGTCGTGAAGAACATATTTGCTGCTTTGATTGACACACAAAAAGTCGACCGAGTTGGAAGACGTGCCAAAATCCTGAAGCAGGATCTCTATGTCGACCGACACAAAGGTCGGATGTCAATTGGAAGCATTGCAGGAAGAGAGGCTCGACATGTGTGCTGTATGTTGATCGACACGAAGGCCAGGCAAAGGCAATTCGACTTTTTTCTTCCATGTCGATCGACACACACTGTGTCGATCGACACAGAATCCCGAGAAGGAAAATCTGCTCAGTTTGGAGATTTTTGATATTATAGTACAATGCCTAGTTTAGTTGTTTTCACTCCTCTATAAATATTGAACTCATTAGGGCATGAAATAATCATTTTTATACTAAGTATATTGTAAACATTGGAGTTTTTCCAAGACATTGAAGTCTCCTCTTCATTTATTGAGATATTTTTATGTGTTTAATAATATGCTTTCTTTAGTTCAAGTCATGTTTTGTGGCTAGAAACCCTAACAAGTTCTAGGATTTTGATAATATTTTCTGATGCATGTTTAAGTAAATCAACTTAATAGCATGATTTAATTTCTTGAGTTTAATTAGTCGAATCTAGATTTAAAGAAGGATTGAGAGATGAATTTGAATCTAGGTTTGTAATTATCAATTGAAAGACCGAGAGGTAAAAATTGGTAATAATAAGAAGAAATTAAATGTAATTATTTTTGTCTCAAAAGGAAAAAATAATTTGTAAGTTTTAATTAGATAACTATTGAGATTGGCTAATTTGTGTTCTTGAGACCGAGAGGAGATAGTCACAATTTAGTAATCTAGGGTTTAATTGTCTAACCATTGAATTTAATCCATATGAATCTAAATTAATCCCCATTGCTGAGTTGATGAATTTGCATGTTGATAATTAGATTATCTACTCTAGAATCTGTATCTTTACATATTATTTTTTCAAAACCTTTAATTTTATGCATTGTCATCTTTATTTTTCAAAACCAAATCCCTTTTAAAATCACTCAAACAACTATGGTTTAAGAACTATGACTAGTACTTAGGATAGTTTTATCACACAGTCCCTGTGGGTTCGACCACCTTGGGGTGAAAATTATAAATATATTTGTCACTGTTTTTGCAGCTTGTCAAATACAAAGAGCTCACGATCTATCGCTAGTTGGCAAATGTCAGTGTTTACAAGTCCACTAGCTCACTTGCCCATGTCTTCGTCTTCCTTTCGGCTTCGCACACTTGAAGTGTGGGCACACCACCCAGTCTCTTCCTATGAAGTTAGGGAAGGTTCTTCCCTGAACGTCGAACTTGTTGCTAAACGCCTGTGAGAGTTCCTCTTGGAGATGAGCAGAGATTATTATATTGTTACTTAGAGAGTAAGAACACCAAGAGATAACTCGAGCTGAGAGGCTACGAGGCTCGTGTCCAAAGATGTCACACGGTTATCTTATAGAAAGCCTTAAAACTTGAAAGCCTGAAGTCTGAAATCAGAGCTTTCAAAAGTGATTGTTGTTCGTATTTCTTCAATAGTTTCAGTTGATTTGGTTGTTGTGATTTGCATCTGACTCTTGCAACTGAATCGGTAACCCCTCCTCTTTAGATATTTTGTCTATTTATAGATGAAGTAGGAGCGGTTTCAATTTAGAGCCATTTAGAGACACCTCTGGATGTTTTAATCCAACGCCTCTCTTTTTGTGAAGGACTGAGTGGTTTTTTTGAATGTCTGCACCTGCTCTGTCCTTTTCTGACTAAAGGTGTTGCCTCTACGCTTGTATCAGAACGGTTTTTTCTCAATCCGAGGAACCAAAACTAGTTGAACACCATGATGTCCAGACTTTAAGTAATCTTCATTCTTAAATTTTGGTCTTGAAGAACATTCATCTTACTTGTTCTCTTTGTCTCTATACGTGAGTGAAGATCTTGTGTAGAAACTGATCTTGATAATCATAAAAGGCCCAAACTGATGTCTTCCGCCAGTTCTTCTAAACACTATTTTCAAGCAGGTAGCCAGTTCCAGTTTCTCCTCAAGTGGTCCAAACTAGTGGATAGCACCTTTGCTCCAGTTTGTTTTGAACAATTCTGTTACAACTTAATGATCCTATACAAGACTTTACAAGTCTCGTACTAACTAGAGCTATTCTAGATACTCCCTAAACTGGTGATGTCCATACAATTTTTTGACACATCAAAACAATCAACCAGGTAGGAATGCTTCCTAATAATTTCCCCCTTCTTGATATTGTCAAAACCACCACTAAGCTGGTAAGGAGTCAGTTTTTTGAGTTTACAATGCATATTTTAACAAGATCTAATAATCGAGAAATAAATTTCTTTAACTCTGTCTGCCCTATGAATCTTCCCCCTTAACAAGTGCAAGATATTTCTCGATTAAAATTTAAGGGCGACAAACTGTAGTATGGACAAAAGAAGATTGTCTTCAAACTAAGATTTATTTTCATAAAAGTATTTCCATTGTATAAATACAAGATATTTGATGGAAATACATGAATATTTTATCACCTTTTTCTCCTGGAGCTTCCAGTGTCTTCAGCATTGTCAGTAGATCTTTTCCTTCTAACGTACCTGGGTGGAAAGAAATCTTCATCTTTAAGATCTTCTCCACATGTTATGATGGAGATCTCCTATTCTAGGAGAGCGCTAAGCTAGAGCCCATAGGATACGGTGCTTGAAGACATGCCTTAATTTCCTTCCAGCAGTGGAGAGAAAAGGAATTCTGCCCAATTAATGATGGTATAATCATCTATTGCCATCATTGCATGCCAGGAGTCCTCGCTGAAGGCTTTGATGCATACCGGTGCCTCTCTGATCAAGTCCAGATATATTCCAGAGAGGGGCTTAAGAGTTTCTCTAGAGTCCGCTAAGTGAAATTCATCACAATTTGTTACATTCCACTTTTCCCAGTGGGTCATTTCTAGATCCTTTGCCTTAACCTGATAATCCTTCAGATTTATTTCAGTGGCTAAGATTCCAAAGAACTTGCTTAGTTTGTCATGAGAGATAGTGATGCGTTTCCCGCTGACAATTGAGGACATGGTGAGTTTTGTTGGGTTTTGTATTCAGAAAGCATTTATTACGATGAGTATACATTAAGCTTTATTTCCTATATGTTAAACAAACTTACATGTGAGTAACAATGGTATCCTCTTATCTCACCGATAGGGACGATCATACGGCGTGTTGTAGATCGCAGAAGATAGTATGATCACCTGACCTAGTGAGATATAAATATTATCACAGCCGAGACAACATTGAGGATAAGTCTGTCAGTATAGGTTGCAACATAGTCGGAAAGAAGTGATCTGTCTTGATCACTTGATATGCTGGTATGTGCGATTGCATATTGATTGGACCATAGTGAGATGTATTCTTCTGTCTGACATCAGAGAATACAAGATCTCGATCTTGATTGAGTCCAAACCCTAATAAAGGTTCAGGGGTATGCACGGGTTGACTGTTGCTTTGACTTGCCATGGTGGAGAGCCTGAGTAACGCGCTCGTATACCGGCATCTTGGGTTACAATAGTTTGTGTATTACACTGCGAGACTGGAGTTAGGTTACCATATCCGAGTAATAGGATGGGGACATTCCCTGAGGAGCTCAATAATGCTCATCGTGCTAAAGTCCTACAGGCTGATTAAGTTCAAGCACGAGTGATAAGGTTTGGGTGGTACTGCTCAGGAAAATAAGAAATTAATTAATTGTGAAAGCTTGTTAGAAACTCCAATTAATCAATGAATGTCCAGTAACCTTAAATATGAGGATTCTCAAGTAAATGCAACCCGTTCTCATAACGTGGTAATAAAGGGGTAGGTCAGTTTTAATTATGTGGTGAAAAGAATTAATGTTAATTATTTAATTGTGTCCTGGGTTGTGAACATGAGAATGAATTAATTCATAGGCCCACTTTATTGTTTGCATTGGGTCCCAGGTCTGGCCCAAATAAATATGCTGAAAAGGAGCCAAGTAGCCCATTAGGATTTCAACCCCAGATTTATAAATAGATGACACTCTCTTTCAAATCATATCAGTTGAAAAATACAGAAACCCTAAGAGAGAGAGTGAGAGGGGCGGCGCCAGTTTTGCAGTAAGAGGAAAAGTTTTTCGACTCTGTCCTGCACAATCACAGTCCTATGGAATCCTCACCAGTAGCAGGACTGAACAACATTGAGATACAAATATGAAGATCTAATTTGTAGAACAACCTTCTTCCTTCCTCTATTTTTGATTAAATCTTGAAATTAGATTTTATTCTAATTTCTTATTCCGCAGATTCAATCAAATCGCGTGGTGGAATCAAAGGAGTGGATTCAACGCGAAAGATCATTTCAGACCCTATGCAGTTGAGGTAATTCAAATATCCATCGCATTAAATTCATAGGAGCATGCCTAGGGTCGATTGCAATTATTTTAAGCATCCATGAACGGTCCGGGTTTTGCTTGGATTAAGCAATTCAATTCGCGACAACGAAATCCCTACAATTTGTATCAGAGCTCGATTCTGTATCATGCCTCTGTTGGTAAAATAATTATCAATTTATGCATGTATGAATTTTATTTTATTGCTATGGATATTGCTTTGGTTTTTGTTCCTCGTGGAAACCCGTTTAATTTAACCCGCAGTGGTTTATCTGTATTTGGATAAATTATTTTGTAAAATCACAAGAAAATCCATGATTAGATTAGATAGGAAAATTTGTAATAGATTAGGTCTATTAGTATTTTCTCAAATTTGTAATTGTTGGGGACGAAGAATGAATACCCGGGCCTGTACAGGAGGTGCACGCCGGTGACGTTAGCGCAGCGGCTACGGTAGTTGGCCGCGGCAGTGGACGAGGCTCGCGTCGAGTAGCCCAGGGCTTAGGGGGGCGGCGTGCGTCGGAGCAGGTGGTAGCAGCTGGCGGCACAAGCCCTAATAAGGGTTTGCACTGCCCAGCCTGTCGCAACTCGTGCAACAGCGCGCAGACTGCTGGTGCTCGGCAACTTGCGTCGCAGCAACCCGGTGACACAGGCAATAGCAGCTCGGGCAGACATCGGCAGATGTCAGACGGCGGGAGACGCGATAGCATGCTATGCACGCAGGGCCTGCGCGACACCCATCGACTGACATGCTGTGCGTTGCTCGATGCAGCCATGGCGTCAGTCGATGGCGGCGGCGGGGGTGTGTGATTTAAGGTTGGTGCAGTCTATTGTAAACCCTAGGGTTTGCAGTTTGGTTGTGGGACCAATTTTCAATCACAAACCTTAGATCCAAAAAGATTTGGTGGTTGAGAAAATCAAGACTCTTGAAGATTTGTGAAGATTTGAAGATCTGTAATAAAATTCAAATTGTGCAATAGATAGGATTTTATTTTATTTCCTGTTTGGGGCCATGATGAATTTTTGTTTGTCTTAATTGCCCTTGTATGATGTGTGATTTATTATTTGCGCAATAAGAATATGTAGATAATAGGAAAGCATGTTTTACTGCTTTATTATTTACAATTTTCAACAGCATGGTTATGTGATTAATTTATTGTTGGATTATATTTTGAATTTTTGGATATGTTTAATTACATGCAAAAATTTGGTAAAATATAATGACATGAAATTATTTATGTGCGCATTTAGAAACCTTTTGAGTTTAAAAATACTAAGCAAAATTTTTTTATTAAAATCAACAGACCTCCACAAAGCGGTCCTAGACTATAAGTGTACCTCTCGTCTTAGTAAACATCTACGAGTGTAGCTTGCTAATTCCCGGAGGTGCATGGGCTGCATTTGTTAAGATTTCTAGACGAACAATTTAAATCAAATGAATAGTGGGAGGGTTTTGCGTAAACTTCTACGAGTGTAGCTTGCGTAATTCTTTTCTCGTAAGTATTCTATGATTGATTTAAATTATAGATAACAAAGGCTTTAAGGGTCATGCGGTATGGTTTCGCACCATGCTAAACTGATCTCTTTTAGCTATAGTTAAATTTGTGGTTAATTTCTTAGAAGCATATGAGGATATAATGCAGTTGCTGCTTCCCTGTTCTTGAGAGATGGCTTGGTCTAAGTTTTTACACTAATTATTAATTTTTCCTTTCAAGAAAGATACAGACCTGCACATTAAATACATAAATAAAAATGAAATGAACATTAAAGATTTGAATTAAAATAAATCAACATTCATTACTTACAAGGAAAGGGGGGTCTAATATGATAGTTTTATCACTGTCAACACCATCAGCAATAGAGTTGTCACCACTGGCAATCAGGTCGCGTATCATGAGAATGAACACCTTCAAAAGCTGATACCACAAAAAACATATTAATATAAAGTTGATATTAAAATAATTCACAAGTCGATATACACTTATATATTCTGAAACGTTCTCCCTCAGGTCATTCAGCGATCGAAAATAGAGCTCCCTACTCAAAATCAATCCCTGGCCAGGCACCATCACTTGAGCTTTGGGATCATCCATGTAAGATAGATAGTCTGATAAAATTTTCTCATACCTAGGACGGGAGGAGGTGGTGAGGCCAACAGGTGGGATTCGGGTCCAGCTCCGGCTTGGGCAGCGAAGAAGACCACTCACGAGCTCCCGCATGAAGGCTTTCATCCTCTCAGTAACCCGGGAAGCCACTTGCTCCACAATGTGCTCTACCACATGGGTAGCCACTGGCTGCATGAGTCTATCTGCCACAGGCTGAATAAGTCGATCTGCCACTGGCTCAATCAAGAGATTTGCCAATGGCTGCACAAGTCGATCCGCCAGTGGCTGCACAAATCGATCCGTCAGTGGATGTAAAAGGTGATGTGCAAGTGGATCCAAGAGATGATCTGCAGTGGTTGCATGAGGTGATTAGCCAATAGCTAGACTACGCGATCTACAAATCGCTCTATGTCATCGTCGTGCAGCTCAAACCATTGAGACGATGATGCCCGTGTAGTTTGAAAAGATCATTATAATATTTTAAAAAATATAAAAAAATAAAATTTAAATATAATTCTAAACACAAGAACCTCTATGCCAGGCTATGCGGATGATGAACGCCGCGAGCGCTTCGTAGCTGAGCGCCGAGGTGGAACCTCAATGTGCTTATACAAAGACTGGATTGGAATCTAGAAACCACTCCCCATATCCAGATGTGGCTGTCGCAGTGGTGCTAGCTGGGAGGATGATCCTCGGGGCTTCAATCCCCGTTAAGGAATAAATATACGCTTCAGTGGGTTCTTAGCCTCCTCTAGACTGAGCCAAGCCTCAGAAGCAGCTTCCAAATTAGTCGGCTGCAGTGAAGTGCTGCACACATGCTGAAAACAAAAAAAAACCAAATAAAATAAACAATATTTAATTATATTATAATTATTCAATATTTAAACACTATTTATGTTGGTCCCTAAATACCAGAGTCGTCGTGATTATATCTTAACACGAGATGCAGCGGAATAAATAAACGTCTCCTACACTTCACATTATTTTCAGAATGTTTCTTAGCTCAAGTTATTATTTAAGTATGTTTTCAGATATACACTAGCAACTCTGTTGCTAGGTTTCAAATCAACTTTGAACAATGATTAATAAAACAGTAAATGAACACAAGATTTATAGTGGTTCGATCAAAGCGATCTACGTCCACTCCTTAGCCGAAACGCTAAGAATTCCACTAGAAAAGTATAAAGATTACAAGGATTCGCCTTTCCAGTTAAGTAGGCAGTGAGCTTTCGGCCTGGCTACTTGACAGCTATCCTCCGTTGATCTGAACTCCTCCGATAAGGTTTGGCTGGGTCAAGGGCGCACCTTCGAAACACCTGCCTTGCCTGATATGTAAGTTTTATAGTCACTTCCTGACTTTTCTTGAATGCGGCTAAGTGCCCGTCTTAGTCTTGACCTTTTCAGGTGTTCGACTGTTAGATTCTTTCTGAAAAGAAAGGAATCCCAATGATTGAGATATTCTTGAATGCGATCAAGAATGTCTTCAATGGAGTGTCAGTATATCAATGAGCGACACTTCTGGTTGTTGGGAGCTTTTAATATACTTTCACACGGCTCTCAACTGACTACTTTTTGTTTGTTCACTTCGTCAAAGGAATCTCTTGCTTGAGTGTTCGTGAGTGTCTAAAGTGAGAAAAGCAGTAGTCAATCTCATTCTTGAACCTGTCTTTTATAGGTGGAGATTCAAACTTTGAATCTCCATATCCGTTAGTCACAACGGCTTCTTTGTCCAAGAGTGGATTAACTTGATTGAACACTTTTTTAGTAGAGCTGTACTTTTCGAACTACTTCTGGAAAGTTTCGACCTTTGTGTGTACTTCTGTCAGTGTTGCAGTCCAGCTTCAACTATTGAGCCTCTTGCTTTGCTAAGCTAGGATCTGCTAAAGTCTTTTGCTGTCTTCGATCCTTTGACTTCTGTTGCTTGCGACTTCTTGTTCGTCGCTGAAGGGTGCCGAATGCTAATGCCTTAGCATTCTGTTGTTGTGTATTGTCTAGCAAACGTTCTGCTGTTTGCTAGTAATCCTTCGTTTGCTCGCTTCTCTAGCAGTTTGTAAGTTGATGATGAATGCTAATATCTTAGCATTCTGCTGTTCAGTGACTCTTAGCAGACGTCATCTGCT
>JAPKLW010000052.1:1124391-1152419 GCA_026898455.1 Plectranthus barbatus | reverse complement strand
GTAGTTCATTTGGTAAGTTTATACTATTTCATAGAATTAACTCATGTTTAAATTTCTTGGCCAATATAGTCTAGTTTTAGTTTTAATTTTTTTTAATTATCAAAATTAACTATTAAGCATAACATTAAATATTATTATTTTATATAATTTTTTTTACAGAAAATTAAGTATTAACATTGTCATTATAATTTTACATGTCTCTTTCGATTTTACATTTGAATTTAAGGTTATAATTTTATTACAATTCATTAGGCGTTTCTTTTGGTTTTACATTAAATTATAAATATAAGGTTTTAAAAATTAAAAATATATTATTTTAAATAATAATAAATAATATAAATTAACTAATTTGCATTTAGGCCCTAGTATTTTTTAAAAATTATAGTCGATTGTTGAAAGTTGAAACATATTTCGTTTCAAACCATCAAACCGGCCGGACCAAACCATTTTTATACAGTTTGATTTTGATTATGTTAGGAATATTGTTACGAATATTATAACCCCTTGATTTCAATTTTATGTACTTCGGTTTTGGTGCATCAAAGCTTAGTCAATCTAGTTTCTAGCAACTTAGTATCGAGTCAAATTATAAAAGTCCTGTATAGGATACACTTACTCGAGTTGTAATAGAACTAGAATAGAAGATTGAAGAATGCTGAAGGAATCAACATACTTGAAGATTGCTGAAGACGCTAGTAAAAGACTAGCAAACAATAGAAGAATGCTGGGCCCGCCTAAAAGAATGCTGAAGGAGTGAAGCAAGCATGTTGCTGAACCTCAGCAGGACTACTGAGATATCAGCAGACTATCTACTGCCAACAAACATATAACAACAATCAGAACAATACGAAGTCGTAAGACAGAAGAATTCAAATCACAAGGAAACCTGACGAATCAGAGTGAAGGATAATCAACAGACACAAGGAAGGTTTCCAGATTCAAACTGAAAGATCCGTTCTGACAAAGATGACTACGAATAGGAGAAACGCCAATCAGAGACAAAGGAGACTTGAAGAGTAACTGTGCTTCGCAAGAAAAGAAAGACGAAGATTGGCGAGCATACACTCTATGTCTAACGGATAAGATTCAAACAACCATTTGAATCTTCACCTATAAATAGGTGTTATCGAAGGGAGATTGAGAGGTTTGCGAAATATCTACAACAGAAGATCTTAATACTCTCAATCCCACGCAAACTCACATCCGAGCTTATACTTGATTGAAGCTTCATAGAAGCTTACATATTAAAAGCTTGAGACCTCTGACGTATTACTTCTAAGGTTAACTTTGGGATTCTTTCTATCCTAGAAAGAATCTAGCAGTCATCTTGCTTTGCAAGCATGATTATCACGAGCAAGTGCAAAACAAGGGTAGGTTCTGGGAAGAACTATAAAACTCCCAAGGTCGATGTCCGAGGAGAAGGGAGGTTTGTCCTCACTCTAAGGAGTGTCAAAGTGAAGATTGAAGACTTAGGTGCTTGAAGGTGCGCGCTGACCAGACGGAGGAGCTACTCAACGTTAGAGATCAAGCCTGACCTTGTAATCAATCAATAGCAAATTTTCAGTTAGTAGGACTGAAGAGTGGACGTAGAACAATTGTTCGAACCACTATAAACCTTGTGTTCATTTACTGCTTTCATTTCGTTACATATTGCTTACTTTAAAACCCAACACACCAAGTGTTGAGGTATAATCTGCAATAAACCTAACGAAAACTCGAGCTTAAACACCTCTGATAAACACTTGCTAAGTCGTGACCTTAGCAAGATAAGTGCAAGACTTTATTAAAACTTTCGCTGCCAATATTGATACTTTGATCAGGGACCAACAAGTGGTATCAGAGCGGTTGGTCTTTACAGACTAGCTGCTTCTGAGTCGCTTAGGACGAGATCCATTTTCCTTGCATATTTTTTATGTTTTTGTGTTAAGCTCAGGATAAAGAAAATGGCGAACAACGCAAAGCTGGGAAAGTTTACCTCGGAAAGTTTACTCGGAAATCCTACTCTACCTGAAAAAGAGGTTGCTGATCACGTTGGTGAACATACATCCCAAGATGTAGCAAGTGATCGAGCAAGGACCAATCAAGATTCAAAAGGTGAAAACTCGAATTGGCGAAGATGTTCAAGGACTAGATGAGATGGTGGACAAGCCGTACATGGAGTGGACTCAAGAAGATCAAGCTTGTGCACAACTGGACTACGTAGCCATGGATTTGATCTTAAATTCTCTATCAGGACCTCTGATGGCTGAAGCCTTGGAGTTCAAGAATGCCAAAGAAATATGGGATTTCTCGGCACTCTGAGCAAAGAGATTGATCAAATGAAGAGAAATAAACTACAACAATGTCAGATAAATACGAGTCATTCTAGATGCTTCATGGAGAAACAATCAATGATATGGAAGCTAGATTCAATTCCATCGTAGAAGAATTGAAGAAGTTTGGAAGAACGTACGAGCTTTCTAACATGAATTCAAAATTCTTTCTAAAATGCCAAAAAAGGACTGGTTTGTCAAAGTGACAAGCCTGTAGGAGAAAGATCTATCAGCCATGAGTACAAAAGAAGTATTCGCCCAGCTCCAAGCACATGAATGGGACATCATGCAGTTCAACAAGAGTGAAGCTCTACGAGCAATAGTATCCATTGAAGATCATCTCGAGGAAGCAGCATTCTTCGTAATGAGAGACGTACAGAAGTTCAAAACCAAAAAACCGTTTCACTCAGATCGCCCAGCTCAATCCAGCCCAGCGAAGGAAATCGCATCAACCAATGGATCTCAAGCTAAAAAAATAGAATTCTCAGTCAGCGAGCTGAAGGAGCAGATGAAAAGGTTACATAAGCTGCTATTGAAGGCTAAAGGGGAAATGAAGAACCTCAACAAAATCAGCCAGTAGACAACCAGACAACAAGGAAGATGCCGGGAACATGCTATGAGTGCAACTCACCACATCATCTAAAGTTCGAGTGTCCTCAAGTGGACCCAGATGAAAGGGTGAGGCTGAGAAAGCTCTTCGAAAAACACGCGTCATAGGCCGTTGCCAAAGCCCTGCTGACCAGGACAGAAATACAAGACATCCTAGATCACTACGACGAATGCTACTCATCAGAAGATGAAGAGGATGTCCTCATGGTATTTATGGCCAACATCAATGAAGATGCTAAAACTGATAAAGAGTAGATAGCAGAATCAACCCTAGCTGTCACGAGAAACCAACAACCAGTAAGGTTCAACAAACTGCTAGGCAAGACAAAGTGGACTATGCTAAATCAACAACAATTGCTCAGCAAAATTGCTATCAGACTACGAATCCCCTACTGACCAATTGATAAGTTCATAATCTTACTCACTTATCTATATTATTTTCTACTATTTTATGTAGTTTTCTTGAGTTTATATATATATATTTCATGCATGAGTCTATTATATGAGGTGTTATGCTTGTCATGATGTGTTTTTGTAGGTTTTAGGCTTAAATTCACTGGAAAACCATTCTGAAAGCAATTGACGTGTAAAAATAGTAGTGAAGGGTTCCTCCACACAAGGAATTCGGGCTATTGGAGCATGACAATAGATCGAGCTTCGAGTTATCTTTCCAACGCAACTGGAATCGGGTCAATCGGAGTTCGGGAGTGAGAGTTATGACCAAAACCGTGAGACCGCGCAGACAAGACGAGGAGATGAAGGATCGATTTCGATCGACGCCAATCCACCTCGATCGATGCGCGGGGAAATCAGGCAAAAATTCAATTTAATTCAAATTTTATCATATCTTTAGCCCTAGACTTGATAAGATACACATCCACCCCTATAAATAGTCTTATAATTTCGAGTTTTAGGTATCTTTTTCATCATTCGACATCTTTTCTTTTAGCATTGGAGTTTTTAGAGCTTTGAGAGTTGGGAAACTCGAAACCCTTTACTTTTCTTGTAAGTACTTTATTTTTTATGCAATTTAATATGTTTTCTTTTGGATTTCTATCTGCGATGAGTGGCAAGAAACCCTAGCGGGTTCTAGGGCAATAAATATCCATCTGTGATGCATGTTTAATTGATTAAAAATAAATTGCTTGGTTTCAAATTCCTGTTTTAATTATTAGGATTTAGAATTAATCAGATTGAAAGATAGAATTAATTCTAGGTTTATAGTTGTTAATTGAAGGACTGAAAAGAGAAAATTAATAACAGGAAAATAAATTCGAATACAATTAACAATCTGTCCTAGGGGAAGATAGTAATTGTAGGGTTAATCTGTGGATTTATAAAAGGCTGATTTGTACTGTGTTATTGAAGCCGATAAAGCATATACATTCACATGATAGTAACCTAGGCTATAATTATCTGACCAAGAAATTATAGTATATTATGATTTCCCAGCAATGCAAATTAATTAATTGATATGTATTTTGATTGATAGTTCGCCCTAAAATCCGTGTCTTTAAATTGCTTTCCTAAAATCCTTTAAATTTCTATTTTGTTTTCTTTATTTTCCAAAACCTAAAAACCCTGATTTCTGTTGACTCAAACTATAGATTCTAGGATCATGGTTAGTACATGAAATAATTTCGTTACACAATTTCTCTGGGTTCGACAACCTTAGGGTACTCTTATAAATTTATTTGCCACTGTTCTGCAATTTATTTGTAGACTTTACAGTGATCACCTATCAACAGAGACTAAACAGAGTACCTGCTGAGAGTAACCCAACAGACTATTCCACCTGCTAAGAAAGTTTATACATATCCTAGCAAGGATAAGCAATTTGCTGAGATTGCAAGGAAGCCAACATACACTCCAAGTAGAAGAAACGCCTACTTGAGGCCAGAGTCTAAATCATTTCATTTTCAAAAGACTATGAAGGCTCAACACACTACTACACATTCCCATACTAATTCCATGCAATTCACCAATAGGAACAGAAATGTAGTAAAACGTGAAGACAAGAAAAGTGTCAAAATCACAAATGTCTGGATTTCTAAGGGAATAATCCAAAGAACTAATCCTGCAGGACCCGCAGTTGATTGGGTACCTAAAAAGTAATTTTTTTTATTTTGCAGGAACATGGTCCAACAAGAAGAACATTGAAGAAATCAAAAGAGTGGATCCTAGACAGCGGATGCTCAGGTCTTATGACAGGAGATGAAGACATATTCACCGATCTTCAGAAGATCATAGGAACTTCAGTTTCCTTTGGAAGAACTACAGCGACAGCAGTATCAGATTCGAGCATGGCCGTCGTTCCTATTGAGGCTGACTACATCTATTGAGGGAGCAGTTCGAGTGGTTCCAATGCAGCCGAGGTGAACTATGTCAATGGATGCTACCAAAATAACTACCGAGGCAACAACAAAGGGAATCAAGGGTATAACTATAATGCTCGAAATCAACCTAGCTTTTCTTATGCTAACCCTTCTGCAGCTGAAAATCCCCCACCAAGATTCAATGTTGGTACCGGGGGAGAAATCTTGGAGACCCTTGAGAAGTTCATCAAAATCTCTGACAACCAGTTTGGCAAGGTGGAGAATGAAGTGAAAGTAATGGTGACTCACATGCAGCACATGACAAAGCACCTTCAGATGCTTAACACACAATTGAGTCAGATTGCCACCACTTTGAGCAATCAACACAAGCCCGGTCAGCTCCCCAGCAAAATAAAAATCAATTCGGACAAGGCCAAGCAAGTCAATGCCATTTTTCTAAGGTCCGGTACGAGATATGAAGGTCCGAGTACGCCCGAGGATGAGTTTGGGGGAGAATAAGAAGAAAATCTTGCAAAAGATGCCTCTGTATCAACTGACATAGAGGCTTTGTCAGTCGACACAAACGGTCGATGAAGGAGAGTTTTGAGCAACACAACATGTGGCTCGATATTGGGGATTTCAGGCAACACATTCATGTTGATCGACACCCCTGGTGTCGATGGACATGGAGGTTCAGAAGCAGCGACCGACATACAGGCATTTAAACTAAAACAAGAAGCTAACCCTGGGCGAGAAACTAAAGGAATAAGCTGATCCCACACCTCCAATGCCATTACCTCAAAGGTTTACAAAGAAGAAGAAGGATTCGAAGTTCTCCTGGTTTGTGGAAAATCTCAAGAAGGTCAATATCAACATTCCTTTTATCAAGGCTCTCCAAGTGATACTCAGCTACATGAAGTTTTTGAGGAAGCTGATGAATAAAAGAAGCCGATAGTGGAGCACGAGACAAACATGATCCATGAGCAATGCAGTCTCCTGTTGCAGAAATAGATTCAAGTGAAGAGGTCCGATATGGGGTGTTTTTCTATTCCGATCGAGATTAGGGGAAAGAGTTCTGGAATTTCCTTTGTGATACAGAAGCAAGCATCAACCTGATGCCCTTCTCGGTTTACAAGAAGCTGCAGATTGGAGATATGAGGCCTACCACAATTACCCTACAAATGGCGGATTGCTTTATATCCTGCCCAAAGGGGATAGTAGATGATGTCTTGATTCGAGTTGGCCATCTAATTTTCCTTGCCTACTTCGTGGTCCTAGAGATGAAAGAAGATCAAAACGTGCCCATGATATCGGGGCGTGAGTTTATGAGGATAAGCAGATCCTTGATTGACTGCCGTGGAGGAGAGATTACACTCCGAAGGAACGAAGAGACAATCACCCTTGTGATCAACAAGTGTTAGAAGGAAGGAAGCAGAGTGCAACCAGGTTTCTATCACTGAAGAGACATCGGAAGAAGAAGATGAAGCTGCTGAGATCGAATGGGAGCAAGGAAATGAGGTCGAAAAGTTGTCAATTACACCACCTCATTCCGAGCTCACTACTGTCATTTGAGATAGGATGGTCTACATGGTAGACGCAAGGGGGCACCGAGTCTGGACCCGACCACCTTGGTGAGGAGCAGCATCATCGAGCCATGATAATAAACAAGGCACTAGATGGGAGGTAACCCGTTATTTTATTGTTTTCTTTCTAGTTTTTCATTAAATTTTGTTTTTTCCTAAAATAAAAAGTAGTGCTCTATTTCGATCAACACACCTAGTGTCGATCGACACAGAAGCCGGTGACATGGGCACATTTCGATCCGAAAGAGGATAGACATAGAAGGTTCCATGTCGACCGACGTCTTCCATGTCGGTCGACACGGAGTGCTATCCGCCAAAAATCTCTATCGTGTGAAATCTACTACTCCAGAGGATAAAAAGTTGGTGTCTGAGATCAACATTGAGGTACTGTTTCAAACCCTAGTCTGATTTTCAAATTTATTTCCTTTGTGAGTTGAAAAAGTTTGGGGGGTGGAGGACAAGGGGTTGAGATTATTTTCTTCTATTTTATTTATTGTTTTCAGTTAATTTAAATTCATGCCTAAGTAAAATTTTTGCATAATTTGAAATTTTTTGTTATTTTATGGGAACATTTGCGAGTTATGATAGAACCCTAACTTAAAACTGCGATTTGAATAGATTGACAGTTGTGTGAGTTTGTTGTGATTGTAATTAAGAATGTCTATGAATATAGAATACCACATGATTAACTGATTTGAAACTGCATTGGTATGATGTTTGAATTGGATTTGATGTTTACTATGAAAGGAAATTTTGTCCCAAGTGTGAGATTTGAGCCTTTATTTTGCTTATGAGAATGTCTTTGCAAGATTGAGTATCTCTAGAACTTGCTTTGTTTATGTTTAGAGACTACTAATGTGCACAAATTTAGGAAATGATTTTAGGTCATCTTTGTTAGCCTATATCCCATACATTGTCCCCTTATAATATTTTATCCCTAGTCAGCCCTGTTGAGCCTTTAGTTTTCTTTTCTTTTTTATGAATAAGAAAAAGTTCTGATTTTCTCTTGTCTATGAGAGAAGGTGGTGAATAAGGGTGGTATAATTGTGAGTAGATAAGAAATTCTTTGTAATGGGTGAACAAAATAAAGTTGGGCTCTAAAAAAAAGAAAAAAAAAATATATGTTTGTTGATCCTTATAAGCTCAGTTCCCATGAAAAGGAAAAAAGAAATCAATTAAAAGAGCATAAAATGATGAGAAAAGAAAAGAGAGAGAGAGAGAGAGAGAGAGAAGAAAAAGAAAGAGCCTTGTTTGAATTGTAATATTAGAGGAGATGGGTGGATGTTATTAGAAGGTAGTTTAGATTTGTTGAGAGTCATGAACTCAATGGATTTTTAGTCACTTGACCAAATTTTCCCTACCCTTCACAAAAGCCTACATTAAATTCTTAAATAAAGTGCGTTCTGATCCTAGATCTTGTGTGCACATATTTGCAGTGGATAAATTAGAATATCTGCAAGTCTATGGTTGAACTTGATTTGCATGACTTATGTGTTCTCACATTATCCTAAACACTTGAATGAATGAGTGAAACACTGTCCTTGTGAGTCTTCCATGGTTTATTGATTTTTTGATTCTTGCAAAGTGTTGGTGTGATGTGGATTTTTTGTTTTGATTGTGATGAGTCTTGTGATGCATTGCACTTCTAAATACTACTTTAGCTTCTTATTCATTCCTTCTGTTGATTGAGGACAATGAAGTGTTTAAGTTTGGGGGGATTGATAAGCTCGTATTTTTGCCTCACTTATCATATTGTTTTCCTTGTCATTTCATGCATTTGCATTAATTTAGAATCAATAATTGAGCATGAGTCTATTTTGCTTGTGGTGCTTGTTATTACAAGAAAATACATCAAGAAGATGAAAAGTTGTTCAAAAGACGAAGAAATGTGCAAAAAGGTACTTTGTATTACCGACATCCTTTATGTCGAGCGACACAGAGATCAAGGAAAGAAAAATGGTTTTGGGCAACACAGGAGTCGACGTGAGATTTACATGTTGATCGACATGCCCTGCATCGATCGACATGGAAGGTCAACATGAAGGAGACATCTAGCGAAGGGGAGATCGAGGCGAGAGCTGCATGTCGACTGATATGCCACATATCGGTCGACATACGAAATGATTTTGGAAGGAAATATGATTCTACAAATCAAATTCGAGATTTTTGAGGATATTGCCCAGAATACCTTTTCCCTACCTCAAGACCTAACCCTACGTCTATAACTACTCATGTATTAGGTCTAGAATAATCATTTTTCATTATCTTTTCATATTACTTACTTTAGAATTCAGTTTTACTTTGGTTTTTAGTACTTTATCTTTATTGCTTTTGAGTTTGAAGACTATCAAGACTTTAATTCATGCCTTTTATTTTCCCAATTAAGTTTCTAATGCAATTCAATATGTTTATTTTAATTTGAATTTTTAGCATGTTTGGCTAAAAACCCTAACAGGTTCTAGGGTTATTCTCCATTTGATTGGCATGTGGTAATTTGATTAATTCAAACCCTTATAAAATTGGTTCAAGTTATCTGGTTTTGATTCTAAAGTCTAATATAATTGAAGGATCGAGAGATAAAGATTTAAATAGATTGTTAGTTGTTAATTTGAGACCGAGGGGAGATAATTAACAATAGGAAGAGAGAAACTTGATATGATTGTTTTCTGTCTCAAAAGAAAGATTCAATTGTAGGGTTTAATTTGTATCTTTATCGAGATTGACTAATTTTGTGTTATAGAGACTCAAAAGGTAAAATTCACTTGCTAGTAATCTAGGTTTTAATTGTCAAATAAGGAATTAATTCCACCTTATCAGATTTTCCACCATTATTATTTATTTGGGTTTGGATTGATTGTTTTATGCATGTTGATTGGATTAGTTGAATTCCATAGGATTTGTGTTTTTATTTACCTGATTTATTTCAAAAGGTTAAATTCAGAAAACAAAACCAACTCCTGATTTTGAATACACTCAAAAAATGATTTGATAAACTATGTACATGACATGAAATAGTATCTATTAGGTATTGATGTAGAAATCCTACCTTAATTTGATGTTTTGATGTGTTAAAACTATATACCAAAGTCTAGGTCTTAGAGTTATTACCTCATGTAATCCTTGTATAGGATGATCGAGTTGTAATAGTCTAGGAAGAAGGGAACCATCAAGACTGTGGAACAGTTTTGAAGAAGACTCCATTCAGACGAGATAACTGTCGAACATACAAGATGAAGACAAGCAGAGCAAGGTCACAAAAATTGAGCTGACAAGTTGTCCAGTCAAGGCCTAGATACTCAAGAAAACTGTGGACATAGTCTTCACATAGAAACTGTTGAGAGGAGCTCACAGTTTCAGACCAAGACAATTTTGCGTCGAGGAATGCGTACATAGCAAGATGTCGAACAAGTCGCAGGAGAACTTCAAAGTAGAAACTGTTGAGAGACGCTCACAGTTTCAGACCAAGACAATTTCGCGTCGAGGAATGCGTACATAGCAAGATGTCGAACAAGTCGTAGGAGAACTTCAAAGAAGTTGATAAAAGACAGACATATACTCAGTTGCGACTGGCGCACAACGTTCTTTGGTGTCTGACACAACAAGTACAAATTGCTCAGAAAAGTAGGACGTTGTAGCAGAAAAAGCAGAAAGACAAGTGACTTTTCAGAGAAGCATGTACTATGATTGGACATCCTTTCCAATGTCTCTACCGGCTATTTTCTGGTTTCTCACCTATAAATAGCAGGAACAACAGAGACATAAAAACCTTTGCACCTCTGCTCATCTGAATACCTTTGCATATTTGAATCTCCGACACATTCATTGTCTCGCTGCTGAAACTAAAGCTCAAGCATTAAATGCTATCAAGCGAGAAGACATTAATACTGTGGTTCATTTATTGAACACAAAGCATTTATTGCATACAGAATGTTTGGAGATTCACCGTCTGACTTTAAGTACACGAGGATTAAGTCTACTGACTTAATATACTATCTTGGTGTTCTTACTTTCAGAGTAAGAACATAGCAGCCTGATCTTGCAATGGAAGAAAAGGTTATTACGGGCAACTGATGACCAGTGAACGTTCTGGGAAGAACACAACCATCCAACCTACCGAAGAAGGAAAAATGAGGTTTTTCCTTTGTCCAACTTTGAGCCGGTCCACAAAAAAGACGCAGGGCCTTCGACGGACTGAAGAAGGAGTGAAGTACAGCTGCCTGGACGAGTGATCCATTATGCTATGGACAAAGGTTTCTACAACAACTGGCTATAGATTGTGAGGATTGTATCTTCATAACTTAGTGAATTACCGGATCTGATATCCGAAGAGTGGAAGTAGGACTTAAGGCTTCAAACCACTATAAATATCCTGTGTCGTTTATAGCTTTATTTGCTTTACGCACTTTACAGTTTTCAACTATATCTTGAAACCTTCAACACTTATCTTGTAAGTGTTGAAGTGTATAAACTGTTGACTGCTCGTACCTGTAAAACTATTAACTTAATCTGTTGGCTAACGTAAACTGTGTTTCTAAAACTGCTAAGCAAAAACTGTGTTAATTGGAAACTGAACTGCTCATATTTAGAGTGTATTTAACTGTTTTAATACTTCCGCAGCACATTACACGTACTTTGATCTAGGACCAACAAGTGGTATCAGCGTAGGTCGGTCTTTCTAGACTGTCCTGTTTTGAGTCGCTTAAGACCGGATCCATACTTCCTTACACTCTTATTGTTTGTCTAGTGTGTTTAGCAAGCAGATTATTTTTTTTGAAAATGATGACTTATCCTAGCCTTCCTAAGTACAACCCAGAGAAGTTTGAAATATGGAAGAAGAAGTGTCTTATTCAATTAAGAGCTCAACATCCAGATATGGATGAAGTTATGTAGAATGGACCTCTGAAGATTCAGATGCCTAAAGTAATCCTTGCGGCAAGAGAAGATCCAGGCGGTGTCAAGTACATAGACAAGCCAATGGTGGACTGGACATTTGAGGACAAGAAACGTCATCAGGTCAATTTCATCGCATATGAGATTCATACAATCCCTCCCAGATTCCCTCCAGGACGCAGCCGTAGAGAAAAACTCGGCCAAGGAACTGTGGGATTGGATCAACGATCTCACTAAAGAAACATAAGCGATGAAGCACAACAAGAAGCAGGTAGTCATGGAGAAATATGAATCATTCCATATGCTACCTGGCGAGACAATCAAATCGATGGAAGCAAGATTTAATGTCATTGTCAGCGAGATGAAGAACCTCGGAAGAGAAGAAAAAATGGCAGATAAGAATGCTAAAATTCTCTCAAGACTGCCGAAGGAAGACTGGTTTGTTAAAACCACCAGCCTGAAGACCATGGGTCTCTCAAAAATGTCCACCAAAGAACTATTCGCCGAACTTCAAGCCCATGAGTGGGACATCCAGATGGTGAACATAAATGAAGTTATTCGAACCCCAAATTCAGCAGCTGATGGTGATGCAACATTCTTCGTGAAGAGAGATTTCCAAAGGCGTTCAAAAAGGCCAATTTACTTCGAGAAATCTGCCTATCAATCTTCACCAGCCAAGGACACCTCCAACACAGTTCAGAAGAAGGAAACTGAACTGTCAGTTGCCAAACTGGAGGAACAACTGAGGAACCTGACCATGCTTTTCGAGAAGGCAAAAGAAAAGGAAAAGGAAACACAATCCAGTTAGCAAAGGTTCACAAAGAGAGAGCCACGCACATGCTATGAGTGCAACTCTCCAGATCATCTGAAGTATGAATGCCCTCTAGTCTCTTAGGAGGAGAGAGACAGATTGAAGAAGGTGTTCGAGAAGAGAGCATCCAGAGTTGTTGCCCAAGCAATGCTCACAAGAACTGAAGTGCCTGATGTACCTGACCATTATGATGGATACTACACGTCTGAGGATGAAAGAGATGAGGAAGCACTACTTGCTTTCATGGCAGCAATTGATGGAGACGTTACCGATGACGAAGAATAAATCACTTCAAACTGCAAAATTCTGGTAACAACTAATCTGCCCTCATCTTGTACATCTATTTGCTTTGATGATATTTCTGAAACATGTCATTCAAGCTCGGAAGACACCACTTTTAAAAATATTATCAAAGAATTTGAAAAATTTTCATGAAATTAAAGATAAAGTGATTAGTGAAAATGCCTCACTGAAATCAGAAATTTCAGTTTTGACCAATGAAATCGAAAGAATGAGGTCAATCAGTGAGGAACTAGAAAAACTGAAGGGGGAACATTCAAAACTTCTTAAAGAGTTTAAAAATATTTCAAAAGAATGTGACTCCTTGAAGAAAACCGAACCTGTCAAGCGAGAATGTTCTTTTAAAAAGAGTTCTAAGAAATTAGATGAAATTTTGAATGTTCAAAAACAATACTTTGATAAACGAGGAATCGGTTTTTCAGAACCCCAATATCATACATCTATGAACAAGCATGCATTCACATCTAGGACTAAGAAAACACCATTGCACTCTGTCAATGCAAATCTTAGTCCAAGTCATATGGTTGGGAAAGGAAATGACGTTCTCAAAGAACCAGTAAAGCAATGTGTCAAGACCAAATGCTGGTCAAAATCTGACCCTAAACTGGCACCTCGACAGTATGATGACACAGTTCAAAAACTGTCTAGACCAATTGTCGAGAGGAGAAATGACTCTTCCTCAAAACTGGACAAGCATAGTGTTCCATATGCATGGAATCCAGTTTTACCAACCAGAACGACTAAGCAACATGTAAATGTTGCAAGGAAGTCTGTTCGACAACCGGATAGAAATTCGAGAAGTCGTGATAGATCACAGTTCTATCATAACAGTCAACCGAATAGGGGGAACACCTATTTGAGGCCTAAGTTGAGACAATTGTACTATCAAAAGACTGTGATGGCTACACACCTGAGAACAGGTTCTCGAGACTACAGTCGTTTCAGGAAGAGTTCACACACCACAATCGTACATAACCTACACTCACACAACACACACTTCCCCAGGTAGATAAATCACAGAAAAGTGATTTAGTTTCACGAACTGTAAGGGTGAAACAAGTGTGGATACCAAAAGGTTGGATCCACATGACTGACCTTTGAGGACCCGAAAAGATACGGGGACCTAAATAATTTTTCTGTGTTGCAGAGGCCAAGTCCCCGAAAGAAGACAAAAACATGGATCTTAGACAATGGATGCTCGGCTCACATGACTAGAGAAAAAGGATCTAATCAAGAACCTTAAGATGTACGAAGGAACATTTTGGGGAGAAGCCTTGATGACATCCTGCTACACACAGAATAGAAGTGCATTCAACACGTGGGTGCACAAGACACCCTACGAGATCTACAATGGTCGTATGCCTTCTATAGCTCATCTTTGTGCTTTCGGTTCTCCATGTTATATTCACAATAATGGGAAGTTTAAGTTGAATACCTTCAGCCCAAAGGCTGATGAAGGTGTGTTCCACGGGTATGGACATCCTTCATATAAGGGATATAGGGTATTCAACAAGACAATCCAACTTGTGGAAATAACAAGTCATGTTGTTTTTTATGAAGCTACTTTAGTGCGCAGGACACTTCAAGAATTGAGTCTAGGGAATCATGAGATCAAGGATGTCAATGAGGAATCTAAGAGTGATCTTGATCATAATCAAACAATTCCTCTGATTAGATCTATGAATGATATCCCTGAGGCTCCAGTTTCCTCGGCTGAACTCCAAGTAGTTGAGAGGACCGATGATGCAAATGCCATCACTGAGGCCTTAAAGACCACAAACATTGAAGATTCAGGTGAAAAGAAGCCCCCTAAAGCACATAAAGCGGTCTTAGAAGCAGAGCAAGCTGACACCAAGGAAGTCAATCTTGAAGATGTTAAGGAAGCAGAATCAGCTAGCAAGCCAACTGATGTTCAGAATCCAGATGCTGGTGAGAATATAGTTTCAGAACAAGGAGACGAAGGTGTTCCATAACAAGAAGGTGAAGGAGTTTCTGAAGAAGAAGAAGAAGAAACAGTTCCAGAATCTAGAAGTGAACCACCTCAAGGAGAACATCCTATAGTTTCTAAAGATCCAGCTGCTCGTGCTGAAGTCGTACTTGTGAAGAAGCCAAACTGGCTAAGTGATCTTCCAAAAGAAGCCATACTCGATGATGTTGGAAATCCTGTTCGAACCAGACAAGGCACAACATTGATGTCTTGCTTCTTATCTCAGATCGAACCAGTGAAGGTCACAGAAGCTCTTCAATCAATAGACTGGATCAATGCGATACAGGAAGAACTAAATAAGTTCACTTGAAACAATGTGTGGTATCTGGTGGATCGACCCACACATCAATCTATGATTGGTACCAAGTGGATCTTCAAGAATAAAAGAGATGAGACGAGTACCATTGTTCGAAACAAAGCAAGATTAGTTGCAAAGGGATACGCACAATGCGAAGGAATAGACTTCGATGAGACATTTGCGCCAGTCTCCAGACTCGAAGCTATTCGGCTATTCCTGGCGTATGCATCCTATCACAACTTCACAGTTCTTCAGATGGATGTGAAGAGTGTCTTCCTCAACAGAGAATTAAAGAAAGAAGTCTACGTAGAACAACCCTCAGGTTTCGAGCAAGGAAATTAAGTGTACAAGCTAAGGAAAGCTTTATATGGATTAAAACAAGCACCTAGAGCATGGTATGAAACTCTCTCACAGTGTCTACTAAAAAATAGATTTGAAAAGGGTGCTATAGATCGAACACTATTCAAGATAAAGGATGGAGAGGACATCCTACTTGTTCAGATCTATGTAGACGACATCATCTTCGGAAGCAAAAATACCAAGTTATGTGAGAAGTTTGCCCAGCTGATGCAGAATAAATTTCAGATGAGTATGATGGGCAAGATGACATACTTTCTTGGTTTGCAAGTTGATCAGTCTGACGAAGGGATTTTCATAAGTCATAAGAAGTATACTGAAGACCTGATCAACAAATTTTGTTCTGGGAAGACAAAATCACTAAGGATTCCTATGAGCACCAGTTCTCAGATCACTCTCGATGAAGAAGGAGAACCTATCAACCCGAAAGCTTATAGAGGAATAATTGGGTCACTACTGTATCTAATTACCAGTCGACCTGATATATCTTATGTCGTGGGTGTATGTGCAAGATTTCAGGCGAATCCTAAGAAGTCACATATGGAAGCAGCAAAAAGAGTTGTAAGATACCTCAAGAGCACAGAGTCTCTTGGTATCTGGTATCCCAAAACTGATGGAATCATGTTGAATGGATTCTCTGATCAGATTTTGGAGGCTGCAGAATTGACAGAAAGAGCACAAGTGGAACATGTAAGTTTTTAGATAAACTGATCAGCTGGTTTAGCAAGAAACAACATTCCGTGGCTACATCGATTATAGAGGCAGAGTATGTAGCAGTAACCAGTTGCTGTGCTCAAGTGCTTTGAATAAAGAAGCAACTTAGGGATTATGGAATTGATACAGGATGTGTTCCTATCTATTGTGATAGCAATAGCGCAGTTTCAATCTCGAAGAATCTAGTTCTACATTCTAGGACGAAGCACATTGATATTCGTCATCATTTTATTCGAGATCATGTTGACAAGGAGGACGTCTCGGTGGAATATATTAGAATTGAAGACCAGCTAGCGGATATTTTCACCAAACCGCTACCTGAAGCTCGTTTTAAAGAGCTATGCATCAAACTAGGTCTTCTAGAGTTTGATGGAATCTCTAGAGAAGGAGATGATAATTGATTGTTACACACAGTCAAACTGTACATATTAAGAGACAATGATTAAGTCAATTAGAGTCTGTTATTGTTTGAAGTCTGTTGAGAACACAGGAAAAACAACTACCTCATTCATTAAATAAAGAGGAGAATTCATTGTTCTAGAAAGATACATGAAGTTTACATCTATGGAAAGTAAGAGGAAGCACATTTTGATGGGTAGTAGTCGGTGACGATCAGCCTGGTTCCATCCTCTGTGAGAAGAGGGAGACGCTTCTCAATGAGCTAACCCAATTGCATGGCATATGGGATGTTAGCCTCAGAAAGATTTCGAAATGCCATCATCAGGCAATCAAATATAAATGATGCCCAATCTACGTCAGCCTAATCCTCAAATGCCATCATTGCTTTCCATACCAAGGGTGAAAAATTAGTAATCTGAGAAGAGTAGCAGACCACCATCTGCTTTATTATGTCAAAAGTTGCCTTATAATGCGGCTTGAGGAATTCGCTAGTCACAGATGGATTGAAACCACCTCTGCTACCCTCCACCGTTGCCATGTTGACCACTCACGTCCTACGACATACTGAAGATAGTCTTTAACCGGGATGCCACCCTGCTTAAGCCCAAACTTAGCAGCAAGATAGTCAACAGTCAAATGGAACTCCTCATCATTGAGATTGAAGTAAATCTCATTCTCAGTGACCGTGGAATTGTAGGTAATTACCTTCAATAAATCGTTATGGAAGGAACAAGGTTCTTTACCCACAAAGGATTCAAGATAGTTGGCCTCCAGTTTTTCCAGCACCTCTTTAAAGATGGCAGGGGTACTCCAGTTCTGTCACCAAAATCCACCATAATCCAGGATCTTATTCCGATGGATAGAGATTATAGCAATACCACGCACCATCTCAGGAGGAGGTTCCATTTTCTCAAACATATTGCAAGAAGCAAAGAAATTTTTTGAAAAGATAAAAATTACTTCATGCCAAGAGTATTTATTAGTGAATTCTGTGCGAGGATCGATGAATCAGAATTGATTGCCCTGAAAATCATTACTCCAGAATAGACGTAAAGATAAAGTCTACAGGAATCTAAAGGAGCATACTATGTAATCAACTAATCTATGAATGTACGGCTAAGATTTCAAGACCACTTATTTGCTTCTAAAAGAAGAATGTTCAAATTCTGAGATCTCAAAAGTCTGAATCACATACAAGTGTTTGCAGTGTACAGTTAGGGAAGTTGTTTGGTCAAGTTTTGTGATTCAAGACTGGAAAGCTAAAGCAAGTTCATTTCATAAACATGAAGTACATTACTGAAGCAAAATCTACAATATACTAAAGTTATGAAATACTGTTTACAGTTATAAAGAGGGACGAGGTCTCGGGGGATGAAAGTCAGAATCCCTAATGTTGGTCGGGCCCGAAAGAAGGGATGGGAATTTATGTTCCAAGAGCCAGCTCATCTGCATCCCATAAGGAATTGGAACGTCTGGAAGAAGCTCCAAAGACTCCTCCACCTGGCTGAAGACGAATGCAGCCCAGTCAACTTCCTTTTCACCTTCAAAGGCCATCATTCCCCTCCAGACAGCCGGAGAAAAGTCCAGATCCAGCAGAGGATTACCAACCATCATATGGTTAATGATGTCGAAGACCACTTGATATCGAGGCATTAACCAGTATGCCGAGGCCCTTGGGTGGAAGTCGGCATCAACATCTCTCCATTTTCTCTAAGCAGACCATTCAGGCGTCGTCTCACCCTGGCAACAGTTCAGAATTGGAGTGCGACCTCGTGGAAGCCCATAATCCTTAGCAAAGGAGTCAGGAGACCAGCAAACTAGTTGACCGTTGATGATGCCAATGATTTCGTCCTCTCTTGAGGTATGGCTAGAGTAGGCAAACGTCTTCAACACACTCTTCTGGAACTTAAACGGCCTTAGACTCACGAACCTCTCAAGTTCGTTGGATCGTAAGCTCCTCATTATATCATCATACACCTGCAATTCAGTCGCATACTCGACCTGCTGCCCAACCCTATGGAAGATTTTATTACGATCAATGGAGACAGTCTTTGCAGAGAACATGGTTTTGAATAGATACAATTGGGTTATTTTAGAAGGGTATGGGATGTAATGCTTATGATATCTTCGCGAAGAAATATTTATGGAAGCGATTGTGCGATATACGAGATGATGCCTTTCCATTTAAATGCAGGGAACGATATTCCAAGAAGTTACAACGCCTTGTGTCTACTTTTAGAATCTGAAGAGTCGTGAATTGAATATCCGACAACTGTCGTATGCAAATATAATCTCGACGTGTGATAGATTGGATCAATGGTAACTTGTGTATGTCATCAAGTGTTAAAGTATGGAGATATAATTTTGGCCTGCGCAAACAATTTTCAAGAACTGATTAACCACTACGCGAAGGAAACTGTCAATGTTACCATGCCAAAGGATCAATGGAAAGACAGTTTCCCACTGGCAACAGATGACTGCTGCTCAGTTTTTCATCATAAAGAATAGTTTCAAACTATCTTATGCAAATATCGGCGAAGATTAAGGAGAGAGAAAACTGTTGAACACAAAGGAGCGTATTTTTTATTTCCACAAAGATTTTGGCAGCACATCGCATTAAATGCGGAACAACACGACGGCGTATTACCCTGAGCCACGTCAATGTTTCCATACGCTTCTACACGGCATGCCAGACGACTTGAACAGACGCCGACGTCAGCATCAATCACAGTCATTCAAGACAAAAAGGGTCCATCAGTCAAGATATCTATAGGGATCAAATCAAGAGTTTCCAAAATCAACCTATCCTCCATATCTAGTTCATGCAGAAAGAGAAACATCAAATCATGGAGGCCAGTGCTTATGATAATCCAGAACAGCTTGTCGTCACTGAGGAGACCTCACAGGATGAACTATTTCAGATAGTTGAAGACTCCAGCACCATCGATCGACAACTTCTAATATCACAGGTCGTGAAGGAGAAAATTCTAAACTGGTAGAACTTCCTCTCAATCACTTTTGACGAGATGATTGCCCAAGAGATTGCTGGAAAGCTCCTAAGTAACAACTTAACAAAGTTCCTAACTGCATGTCCTCGGAGATTCAACCTAAATCGAGTCATTGAGTTCTATGAAAATACTGTTGGAATTGTATACTTAAAAGCATTATGATTGGTATATTGGGAAACGTTATGTTTCATATACTGGTAATCATTATTGACTTGCAATAAACAACTCCTGTCTGAATTAACAATCATACGATGTGAACAAACACATCCAGTTATCTTGTCGATAGGGAGATCATACAGTGTGTAAGAGATCACAGAAGATCGTATAGATGGTTCGACATAGCGAGATATAAACAATTATCACGGCTGAGACAGTTTCTGGTTTGGCTGTCGGTTTAGGCTGCGGCACACAAGTCCATAAGTGGTTTATCTTGACTGCTTTGTGTGATTGGTACATCTCAATGTATTGATAGGATCAACAGTGAGATGAACCATTCTACTTGACATGTGAATGAGTAAAGATCTCGGTAATTTGGTCAGATCTAAAGTCTATTGAAAGCTAAGGGGCACACATGGGTTGACTGTCACTTTGACTTGCTATGGTGGAGAGTCTTACATGTACTCGTATATCTGCATCTTGGGTGATGGAAATTTGTGTGGGGTTTCCTCAGGTTGGATTTAGATAACCATATCCGTTTCAGGATGGTGACATTTCCTGGGAAGCTCACGAGGTTTGTTATGCTAAGTCCTGCTGGCTGAATCATTGATTCAAGCATAAGCGATAAGGGTTGAGTGGTACTACTCAGGAATAATAAGAGATTAATTAATTACAACTAATTGTCATATGCTGAATTAATTAATGAATGTCTGAAACCTTAAATATGGGGATTAACCAAGTCAATGCAACCCATTCCTAATAACGTGGTAATAAAGGGGTAGGTCAGCATTAATTCTTTGGTGGCATGAATTAATGTTTATTAATTAATTATGTTCTGGGTTGAACATAGAATTAATTAATAGGAGGCCCACTTTATTATTTGCATTTGATCCCTGGTCTGGCCCAACACTGCTCAGAGCCCATTAGGATTTATTAAACCCCAATAGCCCATTCTCCAGATCTATATAAATAGATCAATCTCTCATTTTCCCACATAAGTTTGAAGTTTCAAATCAGAAACCCTAGAGAGATAGAGAGAGAGTGGGCGGCTGTAGATCCGGTAGCGTATCCTCACCAGATTTCCGGATCGAGCAAGGGAACAGATCAGAAGATCAGATCTGTTGGAACAAGTCTCCGTCATCGATCTAGATCTGTAGATCAGTCGCTGGAGTTTAGGTATTTCGTAGGTCCATCCCTTTGCAATTAATCTTGTAGGAGCATGCTTAGGTTCGCCTGATTTATTTAATTTATATTTATTTTCAATATCCTAAGAACGATACTTGGCAAATTAAAGTGGCAATTCGCGTTGTCTATTGTAGACTCGAATCCTACAAATACCACATTCGACGACAAAGATCAATTCTTCCTAACTACGGTTGACATGAAGAAGATAAAGGTCGATCCTGCTCTTATTGCTCAACATCTACATCTACCAAAGACTGGAGTCGATATCGCCAGCTATCTTCTGAACAATAAAGATGAATTGAAGTCTCACTAGCTAAAATGGAAAAAGCCCGAGGCACCCGAAAAATCCAAAGCTGCCAAAAAGGTATCCAAACTAAACCCATCTTCTACGATACTCAGTGAGATCGCGCTAAGGATGATTTATTGTGGGATTGGATCCCTATCTGAGCTAAGCAGTCCCAAATATTCTCTAATGATGGCTCTTGATGACTGCCCTGGAGGAAATTGGGCGACATACATCTTTGGTCGATTACTGGAGAATGCGAAGAAGAACAGAGATATTCCAACCAAAGGAAAGTTCTCTTCAAGCGTCGGTTTAGGTCTGAAGGTTAGCTACCTTCTTGAGCGCATTCTTGGAATACAGGATGAAGGAGAAGATCTCATATCATCCGACTTTATTCCGCCAAAGGTTTCAGTTTATCTTTTAAGTCAAAAGGATGAAGCAGATGACAGTTTGGACGACATGGAAATAGATGCTGAGACATCTGAGGATCTCAATAACAATCCGACAGTTCGAACTACTGAAGAGCCCAAGAAATCAAAGAAGATAGGCATTTTCGCTCAAAAGCCTGAACAAAGGCGAAACAGAAGAAAAAGGACACAAACATATATCAACTCTGAAGACGTCTCACAGCAAGATAACCAACCCGTTGCTGAACAGCTTCGACGTCAGAAGAAAAAGAAGACAAACCATGATAAACCAATTCAAACAGTTGCCAAGAAACTGCATTTTGATGCTACGCTTGTAGGGGCAAGTCATTCCTCCATACCATCGGACACAGAGCCGAACTCCGAAACAACACATCCTGAAGAGATGAGATGCTTATCATCTCCAGTTCTGAGCAAACCACGACTCATAGACAAGTATTGCAAGAGGAAGACCAAACCACCTACAAAGATTTCAATAAGGATGCAGAAAATGAGATCGTATCCCTCTTGGTTTCAGGGGGAATTGTTCATATTGACTCTCAACAGGAGACTACAAGAGCAACAACATCAACTTTGGAAATCATCAGAAGGAAGATCAATGAATATCACGCAGCTCTTGAGCAATTGGACACCCAACGACAAGAACTTGACTTCCAGTAGCAAGAACTAGATGTTCAACGACGAAAACTTGAAAACAATGAACAAATGTTCAAAAGTCGTCTATCTCAACTTCAAATTGAAAAAGAAGCAGCAACAGCTGAACTCCAAAGACAGAAAGAGGAGGAAGCTGCTGAGCTGAAACGTAAGCAAGAAGCAGAGGCAGCAGCAGATTTAAGAGAAAACTAGAGGAAGAAGCTGCTGAGCTTAAGGGAAAAGAGGAAGAACTCAAGCGACTAGAGGAAGAAACTTCAAGTGCTGAAGCACTTCGAAAGGAAGCAGAAGCCGCTGCTGAAAAGGCTAAATATGAAGCAGCAACAACTGCATCTAAACGAAAGGAGGAAGAGACAGCAATGAGCCTAGCTCCTCCTCCACCTGAGACTTCCACTGCTACCTCTCAGAGTCAAACCCATGAAGACTCTAGAGCATTATCCACAGTTGAAGGAATCTTGTCTCCAGATTCTATTTTAGATGCTGCAAACCCTCTACCCTATAATGCTCTGAGATAAGAGATAGATCATCAAGTGGAACAACAGATGGCTCTTGTTTTTTATATTTTCAAAAACGGGGAAGAGAGAAAGGATGAGTCGTTGAAGCTACAATTGATTTTAATAGATCGTAAGCGAGAAGAGGAACAAAGAAAGCGAGAAGAGGAATAGAGAAGGCGAGATGAAGAATACAGAAAGCATGAAGAAGAGCGTCGAAAGCGGGATGGAGATATTACAATGAAGCTGGAAGCACTAATGGCTGCCAGAGAGCAAGATAGGAAATACCTCTCAGAAGTAACCGCAGTCCTCAAGGCACAAGCTGGTCTATTTTCCATATCTACCGCAAGTTCCTCGAAGCTAAAAGACGTAGATTCCTTGAATCAAGAAAGGGAGAAGGACAAGAATCAAGACAAGTAAGCAAAGTTCATGAATTTATTTTGCTTTGTTTGCGTTTTGAATGTCTTTTATTACTGCAATTTTGAAACTTTTCATGTACTTGTAATCGATCATATCTAGTGAAAAGTGAAAAACTGTTGGTTTGAAGACAACTGCTCATTGTCTCTTACCTTGATTCTTGACTGGCTGAATTCACATTTTCCAGTGTGATCAGCAACCCTTCTTCTCTTATTGCTCTAAACTGATTGATTTTATTCGAGAAGTATTATCCCATTAAGGGGGAAGATCACTTAGACTAGGTCGAGTGTAGAAGAGGCACAGTTCTGAGCAGTGTTAGACAGAAAAATTTGTAAACTCAGATCAAATACATCTTCTCATCGACTTAGAGGTATGGTTTTGACAATATAAAAAAGGGCGAAATTGTTAGGTATTGATGTAGAAATCCTACCATAATTTGATGTTTTGATGTGTCAAAACTATATACCAAAGTCTAGGTTTTAGAGTTATTACCTCATGTAATCCTTGTATAGGATGATCGAGTTGTAATAGTCTAGAATGAAGGAATCATCAAAACTGTGGAACAATTTTGAAGAAGACGCCATTCAGACGAGATAACTGTCGAACATACAAGACGAAGACAAGCAGAGCAAGGTCACTAAAACTGCACTGACAAGTTGTCCAGTCAAGGCCTAGATACTCAAGAAAACTGTGGACATATTCTTCACATAGAAACTGTTGAGAGGCGCTCACAGTTCCAGACCAAGACAGTTTCGCGTCAAGGAATGCGTACATAGCAAGATGTCGAACAAGTCGTAGGAGAACCTCAAAGAAGTCAATGATAAAAGACAGACATATACTCAGCTACGACTGGCGTCAACATTGTTCGGCGTCTGACACAACAAGTACAAATTGCTCAGAAAAGCAGGACGTTGTAGCAGAAAAAGCAAAAAGACAAGCGACTTTTCAGAGAAGCATGCACTATGATTGGACATCCTTTCCAATGTCTCTACCGGCTATTTTCTGGTTTCTCACCTATAAATAGTAGGAACAACAGAGACATAAAAACCTTTGCACCTCTGCTCATCTGAATACCTTCGCATACTTGAATCTCCGACACATTCATTATCTCTCTGTTGAAACTAAAGCTCAAGCATTAAACGCTATCAAGCGAGAAGGAAAATGGAGGTTTTTCCTCAGTCCAACTTCGAGTCGGTCCACAAAAAAGACGCTGAGCCTTCGACGGACTGAAGAAGGAGTGAAGTAAAACTGCCTGGACGAGTGATCCATTGTGCTGTGGACAGAGGTTTCTACAACAACTGGCTATAGATCATGGGGATTGTATCTTCATAACTTAGTGAATTACCAGATCTGATATCCGAAGAGTGGACGTAGGACTTAAGGCTTCGAACCACTATAAATATCCTGTGTCGTTTATAGCTTTATTTACTTTACGCACTTTACAGTTTTCAACTATATCTTGAAACCTTCAACACTTATCTTGTAAGTGTTGAAGTGTATAAACTGTTAATTGCTTGTGCCTGTAAAATTTTTAACTTAACCTGCTGGCTAACGTAAAATGTGTTTCTAAAACTGCTAAGCAAAAACTGTGTTAATTGGAAACTGAACTGCTCATATTTAGAGTGTATTTAACTGTTTTAATACTTCTACTGCACATTACATGTACTCTGATCTGGGACCAACGATATCGTTATACTTTTCCTTTCGGTTTGATAACCTTGTGGTTCATTATAAATTTATTTGCTCTCTATGCTGTATTTGTATGCAATTTTAGCATCGATCAGTTTCAAGACGATAAATTAATCAATCTTATAAAAACATCAAATTTGATTCCCTTCAATCAAATACTTTTTGGTTGGACAACTAAATAATCATATAATGAATTCCTATCCTGCTATTAATTTTTATCTCTCGGTCCTTCAATTAATAATTAGAATCTAAATAATTATCTCCACTAGATCTCAAATAATTCAGATTGAGATTTAAAACCAGGAATCATAATCCATTAGTAAAGAAAAAAAATAAGTCAATTAATTCAACATATGCATGCATCCTGAATAGTTGTTACATATCCCAGAATCTTTTAGGGATTTAACTAGACATAATTAAATTTGAAAGCATAATTAAGAACAGGAAATTAAATTGCATTAAACAAAGTAAAGAAAGAACCTAGGAAGAGTTGTCAAGTCTGTCTTAGATCTTCTTCAAAGTATAAGAATTGAATTCTAAATTAATGCTGGAAAATAGAATAGTAAACTGAGAAATATAGGTGAAGAAGGGATATTGAATGGTCTGGTCTAAAGGGACTGTGAAATATGTAGAAAAATACAAGGAAAAGGAGTAGATATGTTGTCCATCATGATCCAAATATCCATAAACATATCACCGTAGGTCTTTAATCATTTTATTTTCATCATGTCTTCTAATATCTTCTTTTCATCTTGAATTAATTTTGTGCATCTATAAACGCTTCCAGAATCGGATTTAAAAGTCGTGCACATCAATCGAGATGGGTGCATCAGTCAATGCATTTGTGTCGGACGCTTTCTCCACATTGGTTGATATGGTCATTTCTCCCACGTCGATTAGTTTGCTCCAATTCGGTTTCAGGATATTGATCTTCTAGCACTTTCCACTTGTGTTAATCTATACTCTATAAAAACCACGCATCATAAGCATAATATCTCCCTAAACTATCTCATACAATGAAGTAAAGGGAAAATAAATTAAATATAACAAAAATCAACAAGAAAATAATAAATGAGTGAAATACTAACTTATGAAAAGTATATTAGACTTTTTTATCAATCATTTACCGTTTTGAATCTCATTGTATGAGAAAAAGTCATACCATTATAATACCAAATTTTTAGTATGACATAATTTGCATATCGTTCATACGATATATCGTTATTGTACTGAAACTATACAATATTTTGTGATTTTTTTTGTTCTTTCTACTTCAATTTATTTTATAAAATATATTTATATCAATAATAATTTAATTTTACTTAAAAGTAAAAGAGGAAAGATAAGATTTTATTTTATTTATTATTTTAAAATAAAAATAAGAATAAAAAACAATATTATATTTTTGGTGTAGTATGTGTCAGTATATCGTAAATATTTAAATGACCATACTATTATTATACCGTAATTTTTCATTACGGTTTAATACCTTATTAAAAATTCTGATTTACCAAATATTAGATAATTTAAATTTTTTATACAATCTTTATGGTATTTCTATAATTTGGTATTTTTCTCATCCCTATTAATATTATATCTGGCAAAAATATTTCGGAAATATTGATTTATATTCTGAGATTTAAGCAATTTTTGTAGGATAAAAAAATTAAGTATGGGAAATAAATATATATGATTGTGCCCGCATCTATTACAGCTGTTTTCACGTGAAATTCAGAGAAGTAATATTGTTCAATTAATTGCCCCCCACATATTTATATATATTTGCAACAATCATATTTACTTTTTTACTATTTATTTCTGCTTCCAAATATGGTTTCTTAAATCTTATTAATCTTTCATTAGTCAGTGTTATTACCATTTCTTTTTAAGTTTTAATATAAATTATTGACTATTTCAAATAAATAGTCGAATTGTTATAAATTACTCCCTCTGTCCCGTTGAAGTAGTCTCATTTCTCATTTTTGTTTGTCCCATAAATTAGTCCCATTTTTTCAAAATAGCAAACTTTTTCACACTCACCAATAAAATATTAATTCCACTACACTCACAACTAAGGGTGGCAATTCGTGCGGATCGGATCTTTATCGTGTCAATCCGTTATCGATCCGATCCGTTAAGCTCAAATCCGTATCCGCACGAATCCGATCCGTATCCGTTAAGGATCCAATAAGTATCCAATCCGAATGATCCGTTATGTATCCGATCCGATAAAGATCCGATAAGAATCCAAATCGGATTAATTCAATAAGAATTCGTTTCAATAAACACAATTATTATCCAATAAAAATTTGATAAAATAATACAAAATATTCATATTTGATTGTTCAAATAATGTGTTTGATAAATAAATAAAACTGCAGCTTCATTTGAAACTAAAATCCTCAATCAAATATCCGAAGATACATAGATAAATCTTAAATTCCAATTCTAGTGATCAAACATGTTCATTTTTAAATACTGATCAATCTTTCACCTTAGTCGTCAATACTTCACTTACAATTTTGAGGGAGAAAAATATCAATTAAAACTTTAAGATTTATAACAAATAAAATAAATTATAATAAATACTTTTAATCTATCTTGGTGAAATTAAAAGAGTTGAGACAATTAATGAGAATCTACAATACTTTCATCAACATTAAAATTTAAGATATCACCTTTTAGTTAATCCGTTATTGATACAACTTAATTAAAAACTTGAAGTTGAGAAAAAAAGAAACTTATTAAATTTGATAGTAGAAGAAAATAAATATTAAAAATATAATTAATAGATAAATAAATACATTTTTAGTGGTGAATTAATAATGGGACACGAACAATGAAGAATCAAAAGATTTGAGTTTTTGAAAGAACTTTAAATCTATATTAATATATCAAAATCAATTAATTAATTATTATATTTAAAAAATAAATAATTTTTATTAATTTATTAACAGATATCCGTATCCGATCCGAAATTTTTGTGTCCTTATCGTGTCGATCCGATAAGGATCCATATCCGATAAGCCTCAATCCGTATCCGTTATTATCGTGCAGACAGTGGCGGAGCTAGCATATGGCACATGGGGGCTGGAGCCCCCACAAGGATTTTTTTAAAAAAAATTATATACATTTAATATATATATAT